>JXPG01005566.1:1346-17382 GCA_001015175.1 Megaselia abdita | reverse complement strand
GAAAAAAAAAAAAAAAAAAAAAAAAAAACTATTGCAATATCAGAGGGTTTTTTTTTTGTAATGTCTTTAAATTACAGACAATAGATATAAGATCTGAAAAAGATCTAAATATTTCGTTGTTTTAAATATCAACAAAGAGATTTCGGAACAAACTAAATTTGTACCCTA
The DNA here is from genome assembly GCA_001015175.1 of Megaselia abdita. Lineage (NCBI taxonomy): Eukaryota > Metazoa > Arthropoda > Insecta > Diptera > Phoridae > Megaselia > Megaselia abdita. The sequence continues at coordinate 17,214 of JXPG01005566.1, read as the reverse complement.
CATATTTAACATTCTTTTTTTTTTTTGGGAATATTGATTGTTTTGTTCTGTATTTCTTTAAATATTTTTTTTTGTTTACTTCGGTTTTTTTTATTTATTTTTTTATTTAAGGAAAGAAGTTTAATTTAGCCAATTTTTTTATCATTTTTTGTAATTAGCATTTTGTTTTTTAATTATTGATGGTTTTTATTGTTTTGATTTTTTTAAATTTAGTTTTTATTTGTTAATAATGAGGGTATTTGTTGTTTTTCTGAAATTGAAAGATTTTATATGAAATTTTGAAATCCATTCCAATTCAGATATTTCATGGGGCATACGATACAATTTTGAGCTATATCCAGACTATAGTATCGTAGTACTTAAAATTAAAAAAAAAGAAGTGCTTAAACTAACAAAATTCCATATTTTTCACTAATTTTTAAAATGATAGAAATCAGCACTTTTATATAAACCGAATCTGTTCTTTTTTGTTGTTATAAAATACTTTTCCAGTTGTAACAGCTATTGAATAATTTAAAAAACTTCTTTCTCATATTTAATATATAAAAAAAACAAAATTTTGTTAATTAAATATCTGTATAAAAGCACAACAGACGACTATACGTCATTGTTGTTTGTATGTTAATGTTTCAATGTTAATCATAAAAATGTTAAAACAAAAATTGTTATTATTGAAATAAATTTTTATTATTTATTATTACTATTTAAAACTTATAATTTTTAAATCTCTCTCTACATATTTCAAAAATAACATTCTTTCAACAAGTTTATCGAAAAAATAGTGAACGAATACTTAACATTGTGCTAAGTCCAATAAAAATAAAAAATAAAATAAAATAAAAAGTGCTGATTTTACACAAATTTTGAAAATAAGCAATTTGGTGCTAAAAAATCAGTTTTTTTTCGTTTGGGTGTTGAAAATTTGAATAATGTTATCTGTCAATAATTTTTAACCCTGAAGTATTTAATAACAAAACCAGTTCAGTCTTTTAAGAAGAATTTAGAAAAGGTAAAGTTAATCATCCATGAAACAAGAAAACTTTTTCATTGACTACCTTATGTCAACAAAAACAAAAGTTAACATAAGAATGTTTATTATTTATCACATCAAGATATAGCTCGCTAGAAATGCTTCGAATTTGCTCAATCCATTATCATAAATATCTCTACAGTTGCTTTATTTGTTGTGTTGACAATATATCATCAACTTCTAACAAACAAGAACAACTACTTCCAACCACAACATTGTGCAAAACTAAAGATAAGCAGTGCAGATGTTACAGTTTGTTCTTTGTTTACTTGGCTCTTTTTACTTCGCTTCGTGATTGCTTACTTCCTTCCACTTCTCCCCTTGCAACTGGGTAAACATTATGAGAATGATAAATTTATACATTACCAAGTTAATATTGTATATGGTTTCAAAGTTAATAACTTTTAGCAATAGGGTGGGTAGATTTTTCAGGTCTATGTTTTTTGTATCTAGGAAATTAATTTTTGGTCAAACTTTTTACATAAGACCTCTAAAATTATTAGATTTTTCTTTTACTTCGGTCATAGGCAAACCATAGATATGCAAACTTAGGGAACCTGATGTTTTCCACTGAAACGAAACACCCTGTTAGTAATATTTGCATTGAAAGAACTTTTTCTTGTTCTGATAGGTTGTTTCGTTTCAGTGGAAAATATCAACCTTCGAACGTTTTCAATTTGTTGTTGTCTATGCTTCTGTTAAATATTAGGGATTGTAAATCCAGGTACCTGAAGACATTCCATATAATGGTATTATATACTGTATTTTATTTGAGGTGTGTAATTTTGATTGTTGAAAAATTAATATAAATTCATTGACATTAAATTGAAACATAAAGAACGTTGCTTGAAATAAAAAAAGCGCAACATTTGATTTATCAAAAACTATTGTTGAAAAAGACAGAACGGATTTATATTATTAAAAAACTATTGAAGAGGAATACTTGAATAAAGAGAACTGATTTGATTCATCAAGAAACAATTGAAGACTGAAGAGTATTATCTTATTTTTCAAAAAGATATTTTAAAATGTTAATTCAATATTTGACAATTTTTAATATTCTTAAAGAATTACTTATTATTAACTCATTTTCAGAATATATATATTTTAAAGTTAACTTTTTTAAATTATTCGAATTCAAAATCTTGGTTTTGAACAGGTTCTAAAGTATTCTTTCTTTGAGTTTTTAGAATAATTTTATTTTGTGTGTAAGTTTATATATGAATCCCATTTCGTAAATTAATTTTTACAGCTTTCTGTACGGGTTAAACAAAATTGTCAAAGGCTAGGTTCAATCCCTCGAGGATTATATAATTTTGTTTTAAATAGTATTTTTCAGAATCGAATTTTTACATTTTAAACATTTGAATTCAAACAGCTCGCTATTTGCCACCATGTCAAGCTAAATCGACTTTGTTGGCTAACGTCAGTGTTGTCAGAATTGGCAACAACATGTCTGAGCAACCACCAGGCGGGGCTTTAGACTGGGAGATGCACTATTCTGCGACTTTTGTGGAAACAGGTTTTGTGGAAATAGAAAAGGCAGCTGAGCGTGTGGGGCTTGCAACCAGAAGTGACAGCCAAAATGTCAACTTTTGCGACCACAACTTTGAAGTTGTAAAGGAGTTCGTATATCTTGAAAGCGCAGTGACCCACACTAACAACACCTCGGACGAAGTCATTCGAAGAATCGTTTTAGGAAGTCGATGTCTCTATGGCCTCAGCAAACTACTTAGCTCTAAATATCTATCGCGAAGCTCAAAGATCCCAATCTACCACTAATTAATACTCCCAGTCGTCATGTATAGATCCGAATCGTGGGAGTTCACAGGTGTTGACTGTGAGAGACTTAACATTTTCGAACGTCGCGTTCTAAGAATGATCTTCGGAGAAGCAGATGCAACAGAGAACTAGTAAACCTGTACAACCACTTGTTGATAGTCCCGAATATGAAAACCATGACAAATGGAGACAATTTCTAAGTCAAGACGAAACCCAAATGAGGATGTTATCTACATAAAGTAAGTGTCAGGTAGACTAACACGAAAGAAAATTTCTTACGAAAAATTCTAGCGTTTGTAATGCGTATCAAACTCAGTCAGAGATGAAGGTGGAAGTGCTAGCACCTACACTAACCAACTACCTACTTCGTTCTCATTGGTCACAGACAAAAGGTACTTTATTATAAGCGACATTCTCATAATTATGGATCGAGCTATTAGGGATAGATATAAACCCTTCTTTGAGTTTCAAATTGAAAACTAATATTTTAAAAATTAAAGTTTTAATACAAAAGTTTTAAAAAATAAAATTTACAAAACTTAAAAATTATGAAAATCAGCACTTTTGTACTAAAAATTGGAACAGGGTTCGTATTGTATAATATTAAAAAAACTTGTTGTTTTAAATAATTAGTGAGATAAAATACTTTAAATGTTTCTATGTTGAGGACTGATATATTAGCATGGTTTTAATGGAAGTTCTTTGAAAAAGGTACGTTAAAAAGCAGAATGCTATATTTTTTGTTTGGAAATAATAATTCAAATTTTGAAAATAATTTTAAATTTTATATGTTGAAATAGAAAGAAAAGTTATAACATAAAGAGAGAAAAAAAAAAACTAAATCACACAACGAGTCAAAGATGACTCAATGTGTAGCAGTGATCCTAAACACATAGGAGCAGCTGCTTTTCTACATCAGTGCTGTTAGTTTTCCCTCTTCCTTTGAATAGAGTCAGTGATGAGCTGTCTGCTATATTAACGAGGGTATTAGAGGTACCCTTTTATTTCATCAACATCGAAACGACGAGGGTGGCGTCAGGTAGTATATCCGACTCACACGAAAGAAAATTTCTTACGAAAAATTCTGACGTGTGCACTGAGGATTGAACTCAGAATCGTCAGACTGGAAGGCGAGAGTGCTAGCACCTACACCAACCAACTACATACATAAAGAGAGATTAAAATAAAAATTAAACTTTAGAAAAAAATACATATTTTTAAAATTTCAAGAATAACTAAAAAAATGAAACAAAATATTTTAAGCTCTTGAATTAGAAAACAAAAATTCAATAACATTTCAAATAGTGTGAATTCTATTTAATTAAAATACTTTATTTCTTTAGCAAAAATATATTATTATTATCAAAGTTGTATTATAATTAATTCTTGAAACATTTTAAAAGCAATACAAATTTAACGGTTAAGATTAAATGAAGTTTAAAAACAAAACAAACATTTATAGATTGTGATTTTTTCTTAAAAATATGTTCTTTTTTATTTTAGGTGCTACAGTGTCATAATATACTATATACCCACAATAGTTTGAAAATCGCTATTCAAATTACATAACTAATATACAAAACTATCCTGCAGCTCAATAAAGTAATTTTAAAACTATAAGTTTTTACATTTATTATAATTAAGTATAACTTTATCAGTACTTTAATCAGAAAAAGTAATAATATAAAATTCATTCATACTATAGACAAAAAATAGATAGGAAAGCTTTCGGAGTCTGATATTTTCTACTGAAACGAAACACCCTACCACAGCAAGAAAAAAATTTAAAGAGCTTACTACAGGGTGATTCGGCTTGAGTGGAAAACATCAGATTCCTTGCATATCTAAGGCTTGTCTATGTTAATATGTTTAAAATTAATTTTCGAAACAGAGCTTGGTTTTGGGAATTATATTTGTTTGAAAATTTTATAAATCGACAAAGTTATTTAAATTTTACAATTCTTCAATTTTTTCTAATTTTAAAAGTTTTACTATGAAAGTGCTTATTTTGGGTAGTTTTGGATAAATAAGGTAAAAAATAGCTCATTTTTACATTATCTAAAAAAAATCGTTACATTTTTATTTGCTTTGAGGGATTTTTAGGGTTTTGAAAGTCTCATTTTTAACTTTATGAGCTTTGTATGAACCCTGTAATTATCTGTGCCATATTTCCAATATAATTAAACAACATTAAATGTATAGAATTAAAAGACGAAGTTAAATCGATACCATTTTTAACTTCTTTTTCCGGAGCTTCGAACAAGTTACGTATCCGATAATGTACACTCATCTTAACCACACAAAAGCGCATTTAAAATAATAAAAATCACAAAATCGTGACGTTGCCCAAACATGGAATACCTTTCGTTATTCAACCATACCCCTTCTCTTTCATAACTCTGACACCCTTTATGGAATCCCATAAAAAGTAGACAGCAGCAATAACAGTCATAGATAGAACTGCTTACTAACTCTTATGAATGATGAAAACGAAAAGAATAATAATAAAAAGTTATTATTTTTTGTTGCTTTACTCAATTGACTGTCGCTTTGCATATTAATGAGATGCGATTTATAAGTTGGGGCGTTGCTGTTGTGGTTTACATTTACAATGAATGGGAAGCAGTAATAGCAACAATAAAGCCTATGCGGAACAATTACATGGTTGGTCTTGAACAGTGCTCTTTTATGGTAAACCGTTTACATCTGTGGGATGGAAGGTAGTCATCATCATTACAATTACCAAGGTTGCATGTATATCTGTTTATTTACTTAAACTAGGAGCAACCACAAAAGTAGTAAGTTCAACAAATCAGAAAAACCATTGACAATATTTGATTCAAATCCTGTAAGTCGTATCATATTTCCTGACAATAACAAAAAGTTTAAGAGATTATACCCAAAAGTATCATAAAATATGAAAGTTCTATCCACCCTTGTTGATGCCGCGCCACAGCCATAAACAATCATAATAGTAACCTCCACGTTCAGCCACAACAAGTTAAAGGTTTCACTATAATTTTTTATATTTATTGCTAAAGTTTCGTCTATGAAGCTGTTTTCTATGTGGCCATTATTCATCGACTTCACAATGTTCATTCCCCTCTTGATTTCATTGTAAGAGATAGTTAACATGGAGGAACATTGAATGCTATGCTTGTTTCTATTACGCAAAATTAAACTATGTTCGTTTACTTCCAAAGATAACTGAGTATTTGGAATTTTGTTAGCGCGTTGTCTGTTTTTATGTCTTAGTTTGACTAAACTTTAGTTAATGACCCTACGTATTTCGAGATAGCTAGTTAAGCTTGGGAATCCAATACGACTTTCAACAGAACTGAACTCCCAGCGCCACCTGGTGGTAGAGTAAATTCTAATAATCTAATCTAATTTTAGAAAATATGATCAGTTATAGCTACAAAAATCTCCATACTAAAATTTGTCCCGCACAACATTTCAAAGCGTATGTGATAAAAAGTTATAGTCTAATTTATTGCTTGTTACTCAACAAATGATGTTCGCGTTTTAGTTTTCAAAGAAAGGAAATTATCTGCAATTACGAGGGTTATTTAGTTTACTTGGCAGCATTGAAATCTTCTATGTCCATTCCACACAACCATTAAATGTTACATACTATATCTCCATATTACTACGACTTATTAGTGTTTATATAGATTCCGTTTTGTTTGGAGGGAATGAAATTAATTTTGATTGTTTTTGGCAAAAGAAACTATTTGGAAAGGGTGATTTCCAATTATTTATGAATCAGATTATCTTTCTATACCCTTTCTGCAATCCTATAAAATGAGTGTTTCTGCTATCACTATTCTTTCCCATATAAACAGTTGGAAACTTTCTATGAAATCACCATAAGTGATGTCATTTGAATGTTGTTGCAATTTGATTAGTTCAATTGAATTTGGAGTTTTTTTTTTTTATGCGGATTAGATTTTTTTGAATACATTTTAATAACACTTTTTTTTTACAGGTATGATGGCTTCAACAATTCTCTTTATGACTCAAAATAATTTTTGAAAAATTGTGAGTAAAATAACCTTGTTGACTTTTTTTTAACATTCGAAGATCTTAATATAGACATTTGGAAAAGTATGAAAATAAAGTTCATATATTCGTGTTCCAATTATGATGTAGTTGAATTGCTTGCTGAAAAAAGTAGGTTGAAAGCGGTCATAAGCCGAAGTCCAGCTCGATCCGCAAATTGGCAAAAGACATGGGAATTGCAAGATCTACAATGCGCCGAATATTGAAAGATGACATACATATAACCCTATGAAAAACAAAGAATTTACGGTTTAACTGACTCAAAGAAGAAAACTAGGGTCATCAGGTACAGGAACCTGTTAGCTTGGCCGCAGGTGATGAAATCATTATTTCGGATTAGAAAATGTTCGTTTTGGAGGACACCCACAACCAACAAAATAACAAAATCTAGGGGACTGCATTGAAAAGCATTCTTTGCGACAAGTTAGCAATTCAGCGATTTGAAGGCCATTCCGCGGTCATCGTTTGGGGCGCTATTTGTCCAAGATTCAAACTTTCCCTCCTTTCCATTTCCTGAAAATCAATAAGGAGTACTACGTTTTAGAGAACTATTTGTTGCCATATGCAATGGGGCTGTACGGCCATGACTATTTTTGCTTCCAGCTAGACGGGGCGTCCTTCCACAAGGCAAAAGTCACACAGGAGTGGTGCAGGGAAATTTAAACCGATCTTAGCCCTGCAGGTGAATATCCGGTTTTTTCGACGGACTGCAATCCCTTGGAGTGATGTATTTTAAGAGTGAACCAGGGGTTTCCATTTCTCAAGCAAAACAAGGATTTCCCCGAAAATCTCGAGCATTTCAAGCATTTTTCGATTATCAAGCGTTTTGATCTAAAAAAAATCATTTTTCAAAATAAAATAATAGTTGTTACGTATATCGTTCTTGTTCTATAAAATAATCGAATATTTTTATTCTACTAAATTTTACTTAATAAATATTTTGTTATATTCAGTAATTCTGTAATTAAGCATTATTTTTAAAACTTGAAATAAAAATACAAAAACATTATCGAAAACTTATAATAAACCTAAAAATAAAGTGAAGTTACTAAATTAATAGATTTCTATACTATCGTCAGGCGTTAATTCAAAAGCTCCCACCCTTTAATTTTTAAATTTTTGTTTCTCTTTTGGTAAATACCTATATATCAAAATCTTTCTAATAAATTTTATTTTTAATGCAATTGTTGAATTTTTTGTTTTGTAAAGTTTTAGTTTTTTGTATATTTTCTTTGAGATTTTTTTTTTTATGTGTTTTTTGGCTTTTTTCTTTTAATTATTAATTTTGTTCTTGGTTTGGTTTGGTTTGTTTTGACTTTTCAAGATGTCGTATTGTTTTTAAGAGATTTATGTCTAATATAAAATATTTTTAGTAATTTTAAAGTTTGTCTTCTATTTTTTTTCTGAATCCGGAATTGCTGGATGGTGTATTGGATATAACACATTTTTAATTGCCTACACCTTTATCCAAAAATACTTTCAAACTCTTAAAAGCCATAAAAACTGAATTTCCTTAGGTAATTTCGTCAAAAACTTAACGTAAACCTTAACGTCACGTAACGATAAGTAGCCTAGTAGCCGATTAATTAATAAGTTAGATAACAATAATCAATTACTTTAAGTGCATTAGTTATATAATGTCGGACCACATATTAAGAGGAGGAGGTTTTGTAAAATGACATGACGGAACTAATTTCACAAGATTAATCAACCATATTCTGAATATATTAAAGGCTCAGTACAAAAAAAGTGACCGTTATCTAAGTTAAGTACAACAACCGCTCTACTATTATTTTAAAGTTTAAGAGTAAACTTTAACGACCACAGTCAATGTTTTTTAATGCAAAAAAACAAGAATGAATATAAAGTAAAGTTAGTTCCGAAAAATGTAGAACTTTAAAACAAAGTCCATATTGAAGCAATGTGAATACTGCAATGAAAATGCAATTAGCTCGATATACTCGAATAACGGACTAACGGATTGAAGGGAAAGAAAGCATCACCATGATGCATGAATGAGTGCTTAGACAGAATAAAACGAAATGAAGGTATAAATTGTAATTTGAATTTTAAATTTCTCTCACCATTATATTCTGTTTTATCCTCGTCTATTGAAGAACTGTGTGCGATGTGAAGGGAAACGTTGCAAATCGAACAGAGACCAAATGCAATTAGTAGCTTTATGTTAACATGTTTGAAACTAATTCAATTTCAACATCAAAGTGAATTAAGACTATTTTCCAATCATGATTTCCTTTAAAGGGAAGGTTACCTTTTTTGCTTGTTTAGCTCTGATTGTACTTGAAATTGAAATGGTAGATTTTTTTCAATATGTAAATTTATTCGGAAGATCGAAAACAAAGAAGTTTTTTATAAAAGTATGTAATTGTGGATATGGATACGAACAATATTGAATTTTCCTTTAAGAGTATAATTTGCTTAGATTTGTAGTGATGAATCAGAGAATTTGAAGGGAAACATATATGCAAAGACAATTAATATTGAAGGAAGGTACAACTATAACATACTTTGACTATAATAATAATCGAAAGGATGAATAACGTGATATATCAAAACTTGTTGATTGACTTGGAGTAATTTCCAGACACAAACAGAATTCCATTTATCAACACCTTTCACCTGTATTCACCAAACCCACATAGTAACTATATTTAACCAATCCATTGTAAAATCGTAACGAGAGGAATGAATTTGCTAGGAGCAGATATTTACTTCGGACATTGTGTCAACTACATTTGAATGATGAAGAGATTTTTAATGAATGAACGAACAGGATGGTCGTCGTAACAAAGTTACTGTGAATGTTTTAATTGGATTCCGAGATAACGAAGTAAAGAATAATGCATGCATGATGGATGAAAAGGGACGTAATGAAATTTTTGGTTAACTCCATTATTGTTGACTTTTTTGTGCTTCGGGAAAGAGACTGGAAACATTGATTACAGAAGTAACGAAAATGTAGCTTACAATGCTTTTGGAATCGCTACAAAAATGGTAACATAAATTATACAAACCCATTATATTTCAACCATATGGTTGCAATAAATGTACATATAGATGGTATGGTATATTCAACCATGCAATACCAAAATATCATAAAACACAAAAAGTAATGGCAAGAAACCATTTTTCTTATGAAAAATGCAAATACAGCAAAAGTAAAATGGAAGAATCTTTCCTTCGTGAAACCAAAATCATCCCAGTTATTATTATGTTTAAAGTGACAACTTTATAGTTAGTATATTTAAAAGAACAGTTTCTCTGCATTTTCGATTAAGACAATGGACTAACGTATTACTACTATTACTATACGATGATGTCATCAGCTTTATCCACATAAGGATATCAGCAAGGACGGAAGTAACTATAGCAAAAAGATGAGAGTTTTATATGGCGGTTTCTGGAGAAACAAAATTGCGGGAATTACTTTTGACAATTTTCCAAAAGTAATTTTAACTTTGAAAACGTTATTGATGTTATTTATGCTCGATATATATATTTTATTATACCAATTTTATTGGATTCGGTATCAGTTTTCAAATATATGAGAGCACTCGAAAGTTTAATCATGATTTACAAAGATACAAGGTCTTTGTATCAATGGAATAATTATCCTTTACAGAATAAATTCAATGGGAAGAGTATTATTATTAAGAGCATTACTTTTTTGAAATGTGAAATTTGTATGGTCGCCCTATCCTAACTGGGAATCCAAACAAATCGACTAACGCTCTACACATCTCCCGGTTTGTGGCGGTACTTTTCCAGGTATCCCTTGAATTAAATATTTTTTCTTTATCGATTTCAAGAAGGTGTTATTGTTAGACGCTCGGCCCTTCTGACAATGATTTCCAGGCAAACAAATCACAAGATAGAGCATCTCATTGGCGAAAACCTCTTGATGTTGTGAAAAGTTCCGATTCTTTTCCTGATATACGAACTGCACTTTTCGTTTCAGTTAGGGACATCTGACATAGTTGGATGAGTCTCTTCGGGATGCCCAATTGGTTCATTGAGCACGTGGTAGAGTCAATTTCCTCTCTTGTCTGCCGTAGCTCCACGAAATACTCTCGTCATCTATGGAAACCCAAAAGATGTTTCTTGTCGTTGCAGAAAACAACAATTTCTTCGGTTTACTTTTACGTTCGCCTAACGTTTCCGTTGTCGCAGTATTTAACGCTGTCGAATATTGGTTTCATAGATCCTTTACAGTCACGCTCGTCCGGACTTTCCGTAGCTCTTGTTCAACTTAATTCGCGTTAGCTTCAATTTTGCACATTTTCGCCGTGATCCATCCCATTACGCAATCTCTCAAATAGCGACACCATACATTCGCTGCTTATCCATTCCGCTATAGTATATATCGCTCTTCCGCCTCCTCTCCAGGATAATATCGCTGCTTTTCAATTTCGGGTGTACCAAAAAGTGTGTAGTCTTATCAAAAAGTGTATAATGTAAATAAACAAGCTTGTGGGGTGCACCAAAAACTTTGTAGCGTGCGCCAAAAATTTAAAGGGTGGGCCAAAGAGTTTGTAGAGTATTCCAAGAAACTAGTAAGTATTCCAAAAAGATAGTAAGGTGTATCAAAAAATTAGTAGAGTTTGATTTGTTTTATGTTTGGAGCCTATTCACATACTTGAGTCTAATTCATTTCCGACAATACCAATATTACCTACTTACAGGAATCGTCTTTATATATTTAAGATTTCATGTATTTTCCTGATCTTTGAACAAAAAGACAATAAACATTTAACGATTCTACAAATTAATTAAGTTTTAAATAACTTTGAAAAAAAGAATAGTATCAGATATTATATTGAAATTGAAAAAAAAACAAATAAATGTTTACTTCTAGATCAAATATGAATTGTTCATATCAAACCTTTTACTTTGATCTATTTTTTGAATAAATCTATAATGTAATAAAAATTCAGATAACTTTATTTTATCATGACACACATTTTAGAAAACTTTGTCTTTTTATAGTTTCTTTTTGAAACAAGTAGACTTACGTCTGCCGTAAATCTTTTACACCGCAGATTTCAAAAATATTATGGAATTATTTCAAAGGCCTAACTGCTACTACAAATTACTATAGATATAACTTCTATTTGTCAACACAAGGTGGCGCTGAATCTTGAGTTCTTGAACCTTCTTTTTTTAATTTTAGTTAAAAAAATCTTATCTAATGCTTGATGAAAAATCCTCGAAACTAATACAAAAAGCACCTATGTAAAAAAAATGTTATGTAATTTGTTGGCCTTATTTTTTTAAATGTTTGTCAAAGCATATTACAGATCATACAAAAGTTTCAAAGTAAAATTTATGTATTTTTAAAATGAGCCCTACACAACTTATAGTGAAACTTTTAAAATTAGACAAGTTTTTACAATTGAATTTAATTTTTTAAGCTGTATTATTTAATTTTATTTAACTTTAAACTTTAATGCTGAAGGTACTAATAAGGCCCACAAACGCNGTATTATTTAATTTTATTTAACTTTAAAATTTCAATTTGTATTTTAATCTCAAAACATGTTTTTGTTATATTTCGAATTAAACAAATAAATAACTTTGTGGATTTCTACAATTTTAAAACAAACAAAAAATGCCAAAACCAAAATCTTGGTTTTAAATTAAATTTTAAATAATTGATTTGTATTACTTTCAAAATTAACATAACATTTAAAACTTAACAAACTTTTAAAATTGAAAAAAAGTTTTAAAAATTTAAATTTAATTTACAGATTGCATTTGAACATTTTTTCTGAAATTACATTATCGTTTTAAATCAAAAATGTTTTATATTTTTTAACAATTAATTTTTTTTTAATGGTTTATATATTTTTTTAACATTCTGTAAATCACTTTTTTAGCTTTTAAATTTTGTGTTTGAACTTCGTTTAATTTAAAACGATCAATTTGTATTATTTTTATAATTTAACAAGAATTAATTTGGATTATATATTTTTGTTAAACAGAATTTTTATACATTTTTGTTAAATAAAATTAACACTGTTTGAAGTCTTATTGAATTTTTGTTTGATTTCTAATTCATGATCTTTAAGTATTTTGTTTCATTTTTTTAAATTATTCTTAAAAATTTTTAATTTAAATTTTATTTATAAAAATAGATTCATTTTTATCTTAAATCTCTCCTTAATTAATAACTTTTATTTTTATTTAAACATAAACAATTACATCAAATTTAAAACTATTTTTTAACACAAAATTTTCAAAAATTTATCAAGCATCTTCTAAACATAACTTAAACAAAAATCTTTCCATAAGCTAAATAAATGTTTATTATTTAGCCACAACATTTAGTTCTTGGAAAGCTTTCACGTCTATTTTCTTTGAAGAGTATTTCAAACTCCAACTATTTTAGTAAATGCGATCAAGAGCCTTTGGTTCTACTGTTTTATGACTTAATATTCATCAAGATTCCCTGATTTTCTTCGTGGCTTATGAAAATTTAAATAAAAAGCCATCTTATATAAAAAGAGCCCAAAAATACCTTTATGAGTCCTGAGAAGAACTTGGTATGATTAAATAATGCTGAAGCTACTAATAAGGCCCACAAACGATCATAAAAATTTTAGAAATCCAAAGGCGTAGGAAGGGTGCAACTAAAGCAAAACTTTTTTTAAGGACATCATACGAACTAAGGAGTAGGACCAGAACGAAGTTCTACTACACCTTTTAATTTTAGCTTTGAATTCCTGAGCTTCATCCCTTTAAAATAAAGGATATTGCATTTTTATGGTTCTAAATACATCATACGAACTAAGGAGTAGGACCAGAACGAAGTTCTACTACACCTTTTAATTTTAGCTTTGAACTCCCGAGCTTCATCCCTTTAAAATAAAGGATATTGCATAGTTTCTTTGCTATGTAACTTTGCAAAATTACAGATATGTTTTATACAGACATATAACTCCATTGTATATATATTTCTCACATTCACATATTTCTATTTTATTGAATGTTAACAAAGGATCCCAGAATGTTAAAAAAAATGTAATGCATACAATTTTATTCGAAAAAATTCTTTGAAAAGGCAAATGTTAAACAAGACATTTTTGATGACAAGGAAAACATTGAAATGATGAAAAGTAATCTGTGAAAGTATAAGGTTATGTTCAATTGTTTGATTTCGTTGTTGGCTTTTAATCTATATACTACCTTTATATATCTTATGAACTTGGTAAGGAACTAACTTCTCAACGTAATATATAGATACAAATATNGACAAGGAAAACATTGAAATGATGAAAAGTAATCTGTGAAAGTATAAGGTTATGTTCAATTGTTTGATTTCGTTGTTGGCTTTTAATCTATATACTACCTTTATATATCTTATGAACTTGGTAAGGAACTAACTTCTCAACGTAATATATAGATACAAAGTAAAATTAGTAGATATAAATACATTTAAGTCGTTGACAAAAACATATAAACCATGCTGGGTTGACACACCTAAAGATTGCAGGGAGCAAGAATAGCCTCACGAATGTCGTTTATTATACTTAGCTGAAAGGAAATAAATAGAAGGATAAAACCAAGAAATATACTGCGGTTTATGTAAAAGCAAATTTACCAAAGATAAGATGTAAAATGAAACCTTAGACTGTTAAAATCAATTAATATTTTTGTAAATGATCTCTGTTGCATAGAAGTCCAACTCCGAAAATAAAACAAAAATCAAAAACAATTTTGAAAATGAAAATCCGCTCGACTTTTCCAATAATCCCTCAATCCACTCAGTTTACCATCAACAAAAATCTAAAACAACATATGCAGTCGAAATAATCCCCTTAAAAATATTTCTAGCCACACAAAAGAACCAAATTCTCCAGAAAGTAAATCAAAATCACATTGTGGGTATTTAAGAGTTAATCTCCTTATTCCCGGTTCCTACACAAAACACAAACTGAAAGAGCAATAAAACACATTTGAAACAGACATCGACATGAGCAGCAACAACAACAGCAAGTACGGACAGACATTAAGACCTCAAATCCAATTAATAAATAATAAAGGCAAAAGTTATCAGTTCATGTCAGTTGTAATAGGTTTTATTTCAGTTCCTTCATCAATTAGATATCATTAAGAATATTTAATTTCTTTTTGTATCTTGTAGATTTAGTTTTAAGCAAACGTTTTTTAGGTTTGGTATCGAGTTTACTGAGTTATAAATGTTTTATTATATAGATATATCCGGTAATATTTTAGTTGAAATCAAGATATCTCCGTGCTAGAAAACGAAATTAAGAGGCGAGGGCTCCGAAATGAAAAAAATAGAACTTTCTGCTAGATCCTTGAAAGATGGAGAGAGTACTTTTAACAGCTTCTTGGCTATGATAAATGTAGCTCATCTGGTAAGCAGTTAATAATTCCTGCAACGATACTAGTAAAGTAAGTATAAGGAACAGAGTAGATACCACCACCCTCTCATTCCGAGATAAAACGAGATTAAATGGCACTACAAGTTTGGAGTCCACATATCGATAGTCCGACATTATATCACTAATGCACGTGAAGTATAGCCATAGGTAATTGGTTATTATTACCTAACTTATTGTCTAATCGGTTTACGTTACGTTTTTGACGAAATTACGTAAAGAAATTCAGTTTTTATTGCTTTTAATACTAGGGATACAGTAGGAAATGTGCTCAGAAATGTTTTCTGGATGGAGACATTTCCATGATTAAAAATGTTTTATATAAAATTTTTGTTTCTATTTCTAGAATTTATATTATATTTATTACTCAACATAATAAGATTAATTATTGAACAATTCAATTACTCAACATAAAGATTAATATTTTTATTTCGAAAATTAAAAAAAAAAACAAAAAAAAAAACAAAGATTTAAACAATCTAGAAAAATCACTAAACAATTATAATAATATACAAATATAGACCAAAATAATTAATATTTTCCGAAAAAATATCAAACTAAAAAAAAA
>JXPG01005562.1:3481-19270 GCA_001015175.1 Megaselia abdita | reverse complement strand
GTTCAGTTTCAGTTCAGTTTCAGTTCAGTTATCATTAAGATATTGGAGAATTATCATGAAAATATTATGGAGATCTAGAAGTCCTCTTCCACATTGTTTTTTTTTTTTTTCTGTCTAAGCAAGATTTTGCTACGTTATAAGATCTAATAATTCCAAAACCGTATGTTCATAAAAAAATTGCATACGTGTTTAAACCTTAACATATTAAACAATGATAAGTGAAATCTTTAAAAAAAAACAAAACTCAAAGAAAAGGAACTTCAATCACTATATTTTCAACTACTTCCATGACATTCTCTCGTAATAAGTCATACAACTACAGAGTAAAGTGACTTATTCAATAAACTCGTTTGTGAACATTCAGTAAATCTATTTTACCCACTTAAAATCAAAATACTCGTTCATGACAATAAACCAATCAATCACATGATGAGTGATACTGACTGAGAAGAAGAAAAGAACGTATATGTGTTTCCTCCACTTTTCTGAAACTTAAACGAGTAGTCAGTCGTGAAAACACTCCTTGCTTTGTAATTGGATCCAGCTAATTGAGAATTTATCAGAATTTATTTAAGCGTTGCAAAGTGGTTATTACGATGAAATTGATTTGCGACTTAATCCGATGGGGATTCCTCCATTCTTGAAAAAATAGGTTTAAATTAATATTCAAACTTCAAATACAATGCCTTGCGAATGCAAGCTATGAGTCAATAATATACACGTGAAAATGAAACCTGAGCTACTCTCATTACCCAAAAACTTGAAGCCGTCGAACTTGATAACAACAACTTGAATTGAATCACGCGAATAATAAAGGAGTTAATGCCTCATCGATAACTTTGATGATGTATTACTTTGTATTTTCTCAACCAGTAACCTGAAGCTATTTGGAAATTGGAAGCAGCTTTATGCGTGTTCGTTTTGCAGTTTAAGGAGTTTAAAGGCCTTGACTTTAGGGTTCTTATTATGAATTGGAAAATTTGGATTTAAAATTCTTTTAAATTAAATCTTCGTGGAGTGAGCAATACTATAGAACTATTTACATTTAAAGTGTTAGAATCATTCACATATTTTAATTGCTGTTAGAATTATAAAGGCGCATTCATAGTCATTGCTGTACCGGTAACTAAGAATACAACCAAATCCAGAGGGATAATCTCTCCCTTATTTTGTACAAGACCTTGAGGATTTTGTGAGCATTTTTAGATTTTGTTAGGATTTGGAATTAGATTTTAATTATATTTTGCACCAGGCTCTTTTACATATGTCCTGTGACTATCCTTGACTCTTATTCTATAAATAAGTTCTTAAGTATCTGAAATCTACGTAATAAAATATACCTTACTACGAATAAACTGTTATTATAAACTCGTTTTAAACACTGGACGTTCAAGAATCAATTTAATTGTCATTGGAAAGGTTATAGGNTTACATATGTCCTGTGACTATCCTTGACTCTTATTCTATAAATAAGTTCTTAAGTATCTGAAATCTACGTAATAAAATATACCTTACTACGAATAAACTGTTATTATAAACTCGTTTTAAACACTGGACGTTCAAGAATCAATTTAATTGTCATTGGAAAGGTTATAGGAAGTTTTCGAAAAATATTGAAACCGTTTTTGAAATAATGAGGTTTTAAAAATATGTTTTTTTCTGTGTTCAGCTCGATTGTAACGCTGATTGTAATAGAATTATGTTGAATTTAGTGTCGTTGGGAAGAGAATAGGATGAAACAACCATTTTGTTTTGAAAGGCTTTCGATATTTTTTGAAATTATTTCTAAGATATGTGATTTTCCAAAATTATTTCATTTTGATGTATTAAACTTTTGATTAAACTAGTTTTTAATGTTTGTTTTGGATTTGAAAATATTTTCAAGATATTTTTTTTTAATCAAATAATTTTTAAATTTGATTCTAAAATGATTTGATCACGAATTCGTTAATATAGTTTTAAATTGGGAGTTTTGGAAAATATCAAATGTTTATATGTAATACATATTATTATATTATAATGTGGAAATACAAGTATAGAAAAATCTTAAAAAATAAAGTAAAAATAAAGTTTTGAAATAAGGTTTATTAATCAAATATTTAAAAATAAAGAATTTTCAACATTAGTATTTTTGATGTATTAAACTTTTGATTAAACTAGTTTTTAATGTTTGTTTTGGATTTGAAAATATTTTCAAGATATTTTTTTTTAATCAAATAATTTTTAAATTTGATTCTAAAATGATTTGATCACGAATTCGTTAATATAGTTTTAAATTGGGAGTTTTGGAAAATATCAAATGTTTATATGTAATACATATTATTATATTATAATGTGGAAATACAAGTATAGAAAAATCTTAAAAAATAAAGTAAAAATAAAGTTTTGAAATAAGGTTTATTAATCAAATATTTAAAAATAAAGAATTTTCAACATTAGTATTTTTGATGTATTAAACTTTTGATTAAACTAGTTTTTAATGTTTGTTTTGGATTTGAAAATATTTTCAAGATATTTTTTTTTAATCAAATAATTTTTAAATTTGATTCTAAAATGATTTGATCACGAATTCGTTAATATAGTTTTAAATTGGGAGTTTTGGAAAATATCAAATGTTTATATGTAATACATATTATTATATTATAATGTGGAAATACAAGTATAGAAAAATCTTAAAAAATAAAGTAAAAATAAAGTTTTGAAATAAGGTTTATTAATCAAATATTTAAAAATAAAGAATTTTCAACATTAGTATTTTTGATGTGTTAAACTTTTGATTAAACTAGTTTTTAATGTTTGTTTTGGATTTGAAAATATGTATAAGATATTTTTCTCAAATCAAATAATTTTTAAATTGGATTTTAAAATGATTTGATCACGAATTTCATAATATAGTTTTTAATTGGGATTTTTCAACATTAGTATTTTTGAAAATTACCACAAATTTTAATGAATTACTTAATATATATAGTGAAATCAATATTAGAATTTTTTAATTGGACATTAAAGTCTCTGACAATTAAATATTTTTTATGGACTCGATCAACTTGTGTTAGTTATTTTTTTTTAGATATTTGGTTAAAAGATAAATTTAAATGGGCTTAGTTAGTGGTCTCATATAGATTCTTTCTCACACTCTTAACTCTTAATACTAAAATTGTAGAAGGAATTCTACCAGTAATGAGAGTAAGGAAATAATTTCGTTTTTAAGTAAAATTTCAAAAATACACAGACAAAAATAAGTAGTAAATTTTACTTAAATCTAAAACCCACCTACAAAAATATTAAAATTTTAGTAATTTTTACTACTTACTAAAAAGTAGTAAATTTTACTACTCGAAATAGTAACTCAAATTAAATAAATAAGAAAATGTTTATTTGGTTTTCTTTTATGAAGCTCTTAACTATTTGTAGTAAAACGAAAAAAAAACTATCATAATCTGGGTTTTAACTCATAATTGAATGAAAAACTTAAGTTTCGCTCAGTAATATTTACTAAAAAAATTTAATTTAAGCTATTTCTGGATTACCTATTTTTACTTTTAGTAGACATTTTTACGAAATGAAGTCATTACTATTTTTTTACTACAATCTAGAGATTAAGTAGTAATTTAAGCTATTTCTTAAGTAGTAATTTTTAATCTTATAGAAATGTATACTGATTAAATATTTTGCTAATATTTTTGTAGTAAATTTTACTATCACCAGATGAGTCATTTTTACTATTAATAGAAAATCTTGTTACTAAAACTTTAACTACTTGGTAGTAAAATTTTAGTAATTTTGGCTATCCTTTTTATAGTAAATTTATCTATTTATAGAAAATCTTCTTACAATATATTAGTAATAGTACGTTTTACTACTAATTTACTACTTACGTAGTGAATTTTACTACGTAAAACAGTGATTTTTACTAAATATAGTAAGATTCACCACAAGTTCTGTAGTAAATTTTACTACTTAATGCTTTCTGTGTATAAAATTGTGTTTTTTTCACCGAATAAAAAAATTTAGAGTGGAAGTCTAAACGCTACACAAAGTGTGTTTCTACATTGGAAATCTTGATTTTTTTTTTGTTTTTAGCACACAAGTTTAAAAACTTTACATTCAGCGAATAAATTTTACACTAAATAGTAAATAAAGTGTAAGAATTTGTTTTAGAAAATTGTTATTTTTTTTTTAAGTGTATTAAAATAGTATAGTCTACGGTTTCTCAGAATTTTTAGATAAATATAAATTTTAAACAATATAAAATAAAAACAAACACATTTAGTTGCAACACAAAAAAAGTTCTTCTAAATTGATGGCAAATGAAAATATATAAAGCAATTTAATGCAAGAACAGAAAATATACAGTGCATTTTATTTTTATTTAAAAAAAGAAATTTAATTATTTTAAAACAGCTTCAATATTTTTCATTTATTTCACGCTATATGTACCTTCTAAAATTGGTAAAACTCTCAAATTTGTTAAAAAACAAAAAGTCAAAAATAATACTAAATTCACGAGCAATGCGTTCTTCCCTCAAAACTACCATTCCTCTCAAACCACATAAAACCAATATTTAAATTATTTGTCCCCTGATGATCACATTCTAAATAGTTGTGACGTTTTCCCCCAAAAAAACCTAAAAAAATCACAAATATTCATTCTAATTTGTAAACTAAACCTTGGCAACGATCACAAATATTTAATATTTTCTTTCTATTTCTAGGTAAGTCAACTGTAGATGCTAATTCCTAAGTTCTACAAGATTCTATTTACTCTATAAACTAAATGCCAAGTAAGTAGAAATTATGAAATCATGTTACTTACTTCTTTCCCACTGGCTAGGCAACGGAATGCCTAGTTAATAAACTTGTTCCGACAGGAAACGAGTGCATTAATTCACCTGCCGGTCCGTCCGTCCGACTGCTCAGAAAATTGCCTTGTAATTACTTTGTAAAGTTATCTCAAACATTATAAATATTATCTAAAGCAAAGCATTGACATAACATTTCCTCCTATAACGACGACGACAAGAAAGAAAGAACAAGCACTAACCAAGCCAAAGAAAACAAATTGTCACCTGATGATTGCCAATCGCCACCCATTACTCATAACATAAACATTCGCATCTCATCTCATCTCATCTCATCATCGTCATAGCTATCTAACCTATCATCATAAGTATAGTAAAACAACAACCATTGAATAGAGGCCGCGTCGGTTAACAAGTAGCCATCGAGCATAGAAATGAATTATTTCGTACAAGATGTTTTATTTATTTTTGTTTGAAACAGAAGAGAAGGTATGCATCGAGTGAATGAGGATAATGAAAAATCTCACACCCTGTCAAATTTAATGGATTTTTTGAACTTTAATATACATTTTAATTTTCTTCACTCTATATTTTTGGCTGCTGCTTTAAATTCGATTCTTTGAAAAATTGCCAGCAAAAAAAACGAAGAACAAAAAATCTAAAATAAATGAATATACAATCGACCGAAAGTGAGAGATTGAGTGGTTAAATATACATACTAATAGATTCTATACATTGCACGACATATATATCAGAGTGTACCAACGCCATGCCATCCCAGCCATCGTCATCATGTGTCTATCTGTGTTTCCATCCATCCAAGTGAGCCGGGCGCAACCAACAATAGCAAATCGTTTGTCATACTGAGAAAATACAATGCAGGCAAATTATATGCACTTGTGAAACATTTTTTCTTTTTAAGAATTTTATAAGATCTTTTTAAATTCGACTTGTTGTTTGGTTTCACAGTTTTGAAACCTGTTGTATCTTAATCAACATTGAAATGTTTACAGATAGAAAAATCGTTGGCTTGAGGAAGGCAATCCAAATGTTATATCTTGTATTTTTCCTAAACATTTTAAATTGAATTTGAAATGAGCTTTCAATTTCAGGTTTCATTTTTGTTTTGTTCAATGTTCAGCTTTTAAGATTTAAAATTAATAGATTTTTTTCTAGAACTTTCATTTCCAAAACCTTTTCAAATCTCGAGATACTTTCTTTAAAATTTTAAAATATTTGTTGATTTTTGAGAGTTAAGAAACAAAGCAAATTTACGCTTTTTTCGAAAGACCAATCACACATAATGTTGAGATGAAAAATAATGTTTGCTAAACCAACAAAATCTTGTAAACTTCTGTTGAAATAAAAACCTTTAAAGATAACAGGATACAACTGTTGAACGAACAAATATTTAAGTCAACCAGAAACAAAATTTAAGAAATGGTCAAAAAGTCAAAATTTCTCGCAGTGAATGTATATTTTCCACATTGAATCTATATTTTTCGCAGTGAATGTATATTTGTCACAGTGAATGTATATTTTTTGCAAAGAGTGCCTGTTTTTTATTTTCTTAAATTTCAAAAACTTGTCGCAACAAGTACACGGATGAAACTTCCTCGTCATACCGTGACTAGAAGTTAAACGTTATTTTGATATAACCTTATTGCAGTCTTTGAAGACTCGCAAATCTTATGTAACGAAATGTCAACGTTGTCTCAATCTTAACTCTGATAGTTGTAACTTTGATATCATTCATACAGTCACAAGAAAAAAAACAATGATAATTTTTTGATATCTGAAAATATGTGTTTTTTTTATCTTTACTCCAGGTCCTACATGTCAGCATTGTTAGCACATTGTTTCCTTACTGGATTTTGTTCTTGAAGTTGCTTGCGTTAGCATTTAAGGTTTTATAAATGGGTCGAAGGTAAATCCGTAGAAATGTTGTGATATTGTTGAGTTGAACCTATTTTAAAGTTCCAAAAAGTGAACAACGTTGTAGATGACTTTTCAGTTGATAGCTTCAAACCTTGTTCTTTGAGCCAATCCCTAACTATTTTAAGGTAACAATGAATTTGACTACTGACCTGACTGTGTATATTTCCTGAAGAGAAGGTATAACTCTATTTCCTGAGGAGGAGGAGGTATAATGTTGCGGAGAACATTTTGAACAATAGTGGTGCGAGCACTCCACCTTGAGCGACTCTTTATTTAACCTTCTCTACTCTGATTCCTTGAGAGCCGACGTAATTCTGGCGGCCTTGGAATTAGTTGGCTAGGTTAATTCGTCAACATAATTGAACAACTTTCCATGGTCGACAGTTTCAATTGCTTTTACATGTCCAGTGCAACAATGATTGTCCTCATTGTCCTCTTTTTCTGTTTAGATAATATAATATAATGTCAGAAGTGGCTTAAATCAAGCTCACTATACATGGTTAACCAATAAAAATAATTAACTATGAAAAATATTCTTTAGACATGGTCGATGGTCATTGAATTTATTATTGGCTGCATAGAAAAAAAAATCTGTCTTTGGTGGGGTGCCTGTAATCTGATGAGGTTTAAACGAGTGATGAATTTAACAAGATAAATTCTTGACGACAGTCCAATTTGCTTTCGCAAAGTTTGTGTATGTTTAAAAATTTTGAAACAAAATTCTAACTTAAAAAAAGAAAAACAGAGATTTAAGATTAAAATCAACCCATTTTTAGAAAACTTAAAAAATTTAGCAAAATACTTTAAGATCTTGAATTAGAAAACAAACAAAAATTCAATAATATTTCAAAAATTAAAACTGTAATCAAATTCATTCTTGTAAAATTAAAAAAAAACAATACAAATTAATCGTTTTAGATTAAATACATTAAAAAAAAAAATTAAAAATTAAATTAGAAGTGATTTATAGAAAAAACAAAAACATATATATTTAAAAAGTATAAAAAAACCAATCACTTCTAAATAAATAATAAATTCTAAGATAAATATTCGCTATATATTTTTGTTATTTATAACACAAACATAAAATTTTAAAGTTATTCAGATAAATCGTTAAAACTCTATTTTTTTTTAATGTTGAAAGTAATACAAATCAATTATTCGAAAAAGATTTTCGTTTTGCCAAATTTTATTTGTTTACAAGTTATTTAAAAAAAAAAATACAAATGGAAATTTTAAGGTTAAATTAAATAATACAATTTAAATAGAATATTATGTATTTTTTTCTAAAACTAGTTTATACTTATAAAAAACACATTTAAAAAATTAAGAACTTGTCTAATTTTAAAATTTTTACTATGAGTTTTGTAGGGCTCATTTTGGATATATTTTTGATCATAGATGATTTTTACTTTGAAACTTTTGAATCGTGAAATATGTAAAGTAAAAAAGTAATGCCAAGAGAATGCATTGCTTTAAAATATTTCGTTACATTGGGATTGTTTTTAACTTGATGAGCTTTGTATGATCAACCCTGTTGAATAGTCGAAAATATATCTCTTTCACTTAACCAATTTGTATATCACATTTCTTTAATTAATATATTTTAGTTTGTTTGGCCGATATAAATTCTTACACAACAACCCCAAATTTTTAAATATTCTGAATNTGTATATCACATTTCTTTAATTAATATATTTTGGTTTGTTTGGCCGACGAAAGAGCTAAATTTGTGTTTTCTTAAAAACAATTTAAACTAACAATATGTTCACATAAAACGAACTCTGTGACACATTTAAGTTAAAATACCAAAATCTTAAATTCTCCAAAATATTTAAAAGAAAAATACCACTTTAATAAAAATGTTTCCAAAAAAACAATCACGAGAAAAAATGTATCATCATATTAAACGAAATATACTGCCAAAGAAAACAAGAAACAATTACGTTGAACCATTAACATCAACATAACAACAACCACCAAAAAATCCCCCAGTGCAAAATAAATAAACCATAGAAAGCACCACAGCCAGCCAGCCAGAGAGCCATCGAGCTATATCATGCAAACAAGGGAGCTGATAGAGGAATCGGAATGGGGTAATGCATTGAGGGCAGAGAGGCCATTGTAAAAAGAAAATTGATTGTTTTCGCTTTAAAATAATTAACAACAAAATATTTGCGTTTATTTCATTTTCATTCACAAAAATAAAAGAAACACAAAATTGAACTGAAAAACAGAAGACTGTAGAACTGAGGTGGAGAAGAGTGAACGCGACCAAAATAACATGAAATTTAATTTCAGAAAAAAAAAGAAAGAAATATGGGGGCCAGCCAAAGTTCTGTCGCTCGACATTCACAGAATTTTTTGGCTGCGCTTTCCTTACATTTCCGGCTAATGATTTATTCATTTTTATTGATTGAAAGAGCGCTATGCAAATTTGTATCCGGTCGTTCTTTCTTTGACTGTCGCTCTATCGATTCTAGTTCTCGATTGACTAAAATTCTTTTGTAGACTTAGTCCAACAGATGTTTTGGAGATACACAACATTCAAATTAAAAGTCACAGACTGACAACAAATATTTGAACCGTTTAACCTTCAAACTGATGGATGGATGGTTGGATGGTTTGTGATGAATGGTTCACCTCTTCGGAATTGCATTTAAAAGCCATTATGTGTTTTAAAAAATTTCAGCAAAAAAGTTGAACATTAATTAATTTTTGAAATGCATCTTTCCGCTTTTATGCAAATTGAGTGGTAATCGCTTGTTTTAATGGGTTTTTTCGTTATACTCTTTTGATGCAGTTTTTTTTTCTCTCTGATGATTTTGGTGATTGCGAGGGATAATTTACGATGTCTTTCGATGAAGAACAAGGTTTTTCATGTTATGAGCTTAAATGTTTAATTAATTGGTTGTTTTAGTATTAAAGTTTTACTATTTAAAAAGCTATTCACTTTTTTAAAGGAGACTCATTACAATAATTGAATACAGACAGTATTTCTTTTAGTGCAACATTTTCAATACATTTTTTGTGATTTGTTTTAATTTCTTGTTTGTTTTAGCATTTCAAAATTCAAATGATTTATTCATGGATTGGAAAATGCAACAAATTTGTTTATAGAATTATACATTAATTTTTTTCTATATCTGTATTATATCAAATCACTTAATGACAAAATCCAAAAATTTTGTAAATATTAATATTAAATTATGCTTTATTCAAGAACTTATCATATTTTACTTTTTCTCGAAAGAAGATGAAACAAAAAGTGAATAATAGTTCAGAATGAAGCAATGCAGTAGAATTACGTTCCGTAATAACGTGGTACTCGATTGGTATAATAGTATTACTAAATTTATCTGATGACTTGTGTTAGTATACAAATTGGTTTATTTTATACTGAGAAAGTAACTTAGCAAAGTTTTCACTATTCCTGTATATAAAACAAAAAATTGTATAGAACTTAAAATGCCAACAAATAACAAAAAAACATTACGAACAAATAAAAAAAAAATCTAAACAAATAAGCAAAGAAAAAAGTAAAACAAACAACATAAAATTAAATAATAAAAACAAATGAAAAATTTGTGAAAAATAAAACCAACGACGAATACCAACAACCATTAACAAAGAATTAAATTCAAGAAAAAAAATATTAAACGCAAACATTTAAAAAAAAACTTCAAATAAAAAAGAAAAAGAAACATAAAAAATAGTTTAAAAAAAATTACAAAAGAAATTTGAAAACGAACAGATATTAAAAATATACATTTATAAAAGTAGAAAAATAAGGAAACACATCCATTTCATGTTATATATATTTTCTATATTATTTCTTGGACCTCAGGTATTATTGGAGAAAAGGAGATTATGTTCCTGAACTCAAACTCGAATTAACAAAATATTTTTAAAATGTATATAAAATCTTGAACAAACTTTACTTTACATAGAATCAAGCAAAAAATAACAAACAACAACCTTTACATAACAAATAATTAAAACTAAAATAATAATTTCAACAAATAAAATCAAACAAAAATAATACGAAATAAAAAAAGTTAAAAACAAAATAATAATATAAAAATATAAAAATATAAAAATATAAAAATATAAAAATATAAAAATATAAAAATATAAAAATAAAACAACAATATCAATTAAAACCAACGTTAACCAAACCGAAAAATAAAGAGTTATATAGAACAATTTAAAAAATAGAAAATAAAATTTAAAAAAGCGAAAATAAAAGTCTTGAAGAAAATACACAATCAAAGAAATTTAGCAAAAAATAAGCTAACTATAAAAAAAAATTTTAAACAAAATTAAAAAAAAAGTTAATTTAGAATTTTGAAACACAAAAAATAACAAACCTGTTAAATTATAAAAATTACAAAAAAATATGAAAATATAAAGAGTAACATAACAAATAACCCTAAACTTTTATTAAAAAAATAAAAAATAAAGAATACAACATGAGATTTCTTTCAACATCTTACAAGTTTCGTAATTTGTGTTCTTTTGAGTGTTAAAATGTTGAGTTAAAATGTTGTAGAACATTTTGTTTAAACGTTTTAAATTTAAAAAAAATCGCTTCTAGACATTAGAAATTTCTTTCAAAAACAGACAAATGGTTTATTTATATTTAGTAAATTTACTTAGCTTTAATTTTTTTCAAGGAAATATTTATTTCTCTAAGGAACGAGAGCTCATGACAAAAAATCTCACTAAACTTAAAATTAATCAAAACCTGTTTGTTTTGAGTTTTCCAAACTTTCGACAACTTACTTTCTAAAATCTTAGAAATTACATATATTTCTGAAAAATGACATCTACTGAAAAAACCAAATGTGTACCCTACATATTTTAATGTACTGCAGTATGAAATATTTAAAATTTAATATTTTTTTTACATATTTCGTTTGATGAATATTCTACATTTGAAAAAAAAATGAGCTACATATTTTATTGATTAGGAAAATACAAATTATATTGACTGGGCTACATATACAAAATAATAATTTGAGATATTCTCGATCGGGTTCGATCCATATTTATGGACTTATCGCTTATAGTAAAACTTGTTTAAAGTTTTTCTAACTCTTGGCGTCGCTTCTTACGTTCTCACTTTTCGTAACGTTGCCTTTAGGCTTACTTTACATTTTTGACGAGATTATGTAACGTTGTTCAGTCTTTGCTTAATTTTAATTTCTTAAACAAAACTAATAATAAAAAAAATTAAATATACAAATTAAAGAAAAAAAATCATCATTAACACAAGCAAGAGTCTATTGAAAAAAAATGGGGTATATTATTAGTATTGATTAAAGGGAAATTTGAGCGGAGTCTAACAGTAAGAATATAAGAAATATATTATAAAATATAAGAAATTAATAAAAACAACAATAGCCCAAACAAATTAGAATATACAACAAAATTAGGTCAGGTGTAATTATGAGATTAATATAAATCAAAATTATAAATTTCTATTCAAAAAGAAGTTAATATAAACTCAGGGAATATGAGGAATATCTACAGAATCTTCAAACCAAACAAATTCCAGAAAAATACTTTTAATAAATTAAAAAAAAAAAAAAAACACTAAAAATAAAACAAATTAAAGTGTATAAATATAGTTATTTTCCAATTTCATAAATTTCAATCAATAACAAAAATTATAAAAAACAAAATTGACATATGCTAATTTAAAATTTAATAAAACGGAAGCCTTTGTTGTCGCATCCCACAAAAAAGCCTAATAAACAACGAAAGCGTTCACCTATGTTCCCATAATTCAACCCCTGAAAAACGAAAAACCACATCAAAGAGAAAAAAGTCTGAGTGCAAAACTAATTGAATTTTGATTGATTACTTTAATTACTTTCCATCCGTTCGGTTCCATTCCATGTAAACAATCATAACGAGTATACGCATAGGATTACCACCAATTCACTATCTAATCTATCTCCCTGCGCACTACTTAGTAATTACAAAACAATATTTATTGATAAATTTCAAGTTTCATTTTATTTTATTTTTGTGTCGATTGAGATACAGTCGACGACGTCCAACGTCGACTATCTATATAGATAGACCACACTATACGACTGTGTGTACCAACATCAAACACACCTTTCGCTCGTTCGTTCATTCAGTTCAGTCTGAGTGACGCACATTTAATATTCACATTACGGAGTTGATTTTCACGCATATTAAAAAGGGGAAATTATCATAAAAGAAATCCTAATTTGCTACGTCTGGCTCCATAAAAAGCAGCAACAGAAACCCGATACTTTTTTTTCTCTGGCTTTTCATAGGTATCTCTACTGTACTCTACTCTATCTATACCATATGTGGATGGATGCTGCGATGGATAGTGAGTGAGTTTGTCTGTCTACCTAACTAACTACCTATCTTTTTATGTTGCTATCTGGTTGTTATATGCGGCAGCATGCTTCCTCTTGTTGGTGGTTTCGTTGGTTGCTGTGGTGATGCTGAAGGACACTCAGAGAAAGTTTTTCGTGATATCATCTTCGGTTTCTGGAATGTATTTTATTTTATGACATTGGAGGCATATTTTTGGAGCTTGGGTGTTTTTTTATAAAGTCATTTTATTTAACTATTGTGCGGTATTATGACGTGAGGATACCAAAAAAGTTTATTTAGGTCGTCGAAGGTCTTCTCCGAAATTTCATATATATTTTTGTTAATTTAGAAATCTTCATGTCCGGTATATTTTATTTTCATCTGTCAATGATGTGCCTTAAAAATTGTGAAAAATATTCCT
This sequence comes from Megaselia abdita, assembly GCA_001015175.1. NCBI lineage: Eukaryota > Metazoa > Arthropoda > Insecta > Diptera > Phoridae > Megaselia > Megaselia abdita. The sequence goes on along the minus strand of JXPG01005562.1, from coordinate 5,746 downwards.
AGGGCGAAGGACCTTTCTATTTTATTTCTTTGTTAATCGAATAGTTTCCTATTCTCAAGGTCACACGTAAAAAATAAATTTGTAAAATTTACTACAAAACTTTTAGTAGATTTAAACTGGTAATAATTTCTTTGTTAATCTAATAGTTTCTTATTCTCAAGGTCACACATAATCATTTACTATTATTTTGAAGTACTATTTCCTATAAATAAATTTACTATAAAAGTAATAGCGAAAATTACTATAATGTCACTATACTAAGTATTTTACATTTTAGTAACGAATTCGATTAGTAAAATTTTCTATTAATAGTAAAAATTGCTACTCCGGTGATAGTAACAGTTAAAACAAAGCATTCAAAATATTAGCAAAATATTAGTTTAATATTAATTTCCATGAAGAGTCAAATTTACTACTCGAATGATGGAAATTGTTTATATTACTAAATAATCTGAAAAATTATATTTATGATTTCAGTGTAATTGTTACTATTAGTAGACAAGACACAATGAAGAAATATGATTCTTCGTGAGTAAAAATATTACTCAGCGAAATTTTTGTTTTTAATTCAATTGTAAGTTCAAACTCAATTAATGTCTTTTTTTTTTCAAATTTGAAATTGAAATTAAATTGATGTATTTTACATTGGAAAATTCAACCCGCTCAAGTTTAAATCCGAGCATTAGAATTTTTGCAATACACGTTTCTGATTGTGACTTTATATTTGTATTCAATTTTATTTCACTGAATATATTATCGAAATTATTTTTAGGTGTACAAATTCAAAACACACACAAACATTTTAAAACAAAAACGTTGAATTAAAAAAAACAAAATCCAAACTCGAGTTTTGTTTATTTAGAGTCCATATTCAATTTAGAATTATTTTAATTCAGCGACTCTAGACTCAACATCCTGCGATAAATTAAACTTGAACCAATTTAAATTCAAGAACAATAAAAAAGAAAATAATTTTGAAAATATTAAGAATAATAAAAACATTTCTTAATTAAGAAATTCTTGAGATGTAATATATAAAAGTGAAATCTGCCTGTATGTTCCTTATACAATCCAACACGGGTACTCCAAATTTGCAGAATATATTCATTGAAGTCCGGAATAGAAGATAGGCTACTCTACGTTCTTAATAACATTTCTTAAGGAAATTCAGTTTTTGTTTGTTTTTAAGTTTCTTGAAATGTATAATAACTTAATTTTGTAAATAATATTTTGTGACAAAATATTAAGTTATAGTATCATTTCTAAGGACAAATTAAACAAAATATGTATAGAACTTCAAAAACCAACAAACATTAAAAAAAAAACTAAAATTTAAAATAATACTAAGATTTAAAGAAAAATTTAAATTAAATCAATACAAAAACATAAAATTAGATAAAAAAATATACATATAAAAAAAGTAAAAAATAAAAAGATAACATTAAAACACGTAAAAAATCACAAAGCAACAAATATTAAAAAGTTTAAATAAAAAAGAACTGAAAAAAATAAATAATAATTTCTACAAAAAAAAAAAAAAATAATAGAGAGTGAATAATAAATCACAAAATTTCAAAAAAATAATAATAATAAAGAGTAATATATAAAAATATAATTAAAAAATATTACAACTAAATTCATTAACATAAGCAAAAACAATAAAGAGATTAAAATAAAGTTTATTAGCTTGAGTCGGAGAAATAAAAACTTCTCAAAAATAAAAAGGTAAAAAATCTATGTATAATTAAAATCTAAAAATATTTGATATTGTAGGAATTTATTGATATTATTGAAGTTATATATTTGGAACATAGTTTATTTACAAAAACAATAATTTCCCTGCTCTTTTTTCTCTGGGTGTAATAGAATTTAAATATAGAAAAATGTATTATTGCATTTCATAAGAAAAATAACAATAAATAATATTTTTTAAAACTTAATAAATTTTCAAAAAGTTTTTAAATAAAGAGAAATTTTAAGAAGAGTAAAGTCAATAATTTAATTATTTAAAATTAAATTCGATTGTATCTTAAAATGAGCGGTGTCTTGGATATGTAATCTAAAAAACCAATTCTGATAAAAAAATTAGCATTTGCACTTTTGTATGGAATTTAAATACAAAAATATCAGCATTTTGTGTTAATATTTTGACAAAAATGCATAAAATCTACCAATAGCTTCTTTTCTACACTTTTAAAAATGCTAAAAACTACCACTTTTGTGTTTAAAACAATCTATACTTTTGTTCAAAAAAAAAAATAAAAA
>JXPG01005534.1:12774-23891 GCA_001015175.1 Megaselia abdita | reverse complement strand
GAGTTTTTCTCAGAGCTGCTAAATGGTGAACCAAGCAGTGTCACCGAACAATCAGAAGACCAACCACTATATGATTTCCAAAACAATGATGATGACCCTCCACCTAAAACATNCTCCGGTGACAACATGTAGGGACAAGAACGGAAACTTAATTACCAACAAACAGGAAATCCTAAAGAGTTTTTCTCAGAGCTGCTAAATGGTGAACCAAGCAGTGTCACCGAACAATCAGAAGACCAACCACTATATGATTTCCAAAACAATGATGATGACCCTCCACCTAAAACATCAGAGGTAGAATCGGCTGTCCAGAATCGGCTGAAAGAACAACGGAGATAATGGAATTCCAGCTGAACTGTTGAAAACCGCAGGGCCTCCTTTCAACATCGCTTTCGATAAGCTGCTTCTAAAGATTTGGGACAGGGTCGAGATGCCAGAAGAGTGGAACATTAGCATCATCTACCCGGTTTTTAAGAAAGGTGACAAGAGTGATTGCAAGAACTATCGAGGCATTAGCCTGCTCAACGTTGCCGCTCTAGAAACCTCAAGCTAGTTCCGAACTGTGAGAGCAGGAAGGAAACGCACTGCCGTTCAACTATTTAAACATCCTGCTAGAGATGATTATAGTCGCATATAACATCGAAACCTCCAACATAATCTATAACAAATCTAGCCAAATTCTTGGATATGCCGATGACTTGGACGTAATAGGGAGAAAAACATCAGACGTCAAAGACATATTCCTAGTAATTGAGACGAAAACGAATTCAATGGGTCTACGAGTCAACCCAAATATATGGTCTCAAGTCGTAAAGAAAGAATTCACAACGAAGAGGAAGCAACTGTCAACATTGGTAGTTACGACCTGAAAGTTGTGACAAATTTTATCTATTTCGGCTCTGATGTGATATTCCATAACAACATCAGTGTGGAAGTATAAAGCGAAGGATTGTTTTGGTGAACAGATGCCTGTTCAGTTCGAATATTCTATTCCGGTCGACTGAGCTGTCCAGGAAGACCAGGGTTAAGCTTTACAACGAGCTCGTCTTGCTGCCAGTACTTCAGCATGGTACCGAATGCTACAACCTAACATCGGAAGGCGTAGAAAATCTCTCTGTATTTGAGAGAAAAGTCCTACGAATTATCTTCGGTGCATCATGCGTGGAAGGTGAATGGAGGATACGGTACAACCACGTGTACCAAGCTATATAACCACCGTATACCAGCTATATAGCCACCGGAATATAGTAGATCCGAACGAGGCGTCTTCGGTGGGCAGGACATGTAGCAAGGATGGGCAACAATGCTACAGCCAAAAGAGTATTGTCAATGCAACCAGATGGTATACGTAAAAGAGGAAAGCAACGAAAGCGATGGATAGACCTTGTTGAACAAGACACCAGGGAGAACAACAGCCAGAGACAGAGACATATGAGCACACTGCTGCTAGCTGGAATCTGACGAAGGTTCGTCAGCAACAATGTTTATATGTACGATTTTCGGTTTGAAGACTGCAGGAACCCAAATATAAGATTTCCAGGATCAATACATTGGAAGAAATGTTTGGTTTAAATTTAAAAATGCGTTTTTTTACAAAACTATAGTGTCATTTTGAATTAGAGAGCTTCAGGAGTGCAAAAAACCATAACGAATTTTCTGAAAATTTTACACTGAGAGAAATTTATTACAATCTGGATATCTTAAAGTGGGAAATTTTTCACTTTATCATATCTTCAATGGTAGAATTTCTTTTACAATTTTAGCTTTTACACTGATATTCCTTATAAGAATGAATAGTGTGATGGAGAATCTATATACTAAACCCTCATTTAAATTGAACGTAATGTTCCAATTAAAACATTATTTTAAATCGATTTAAATGCTATTAGATTTATTGCTATAAAAATTATGTCAATTTAAAGAAAAAGGAATAGAAAGTCAACAAAATAAATCTAAAAATATATACTAAGAGAAAATTGCACTTGATTTTTAGTTTCCATGAATGAAATCTGGGTATTGAATTTCAGAGAAGTACTTAGAGGAAACAAAACTGCGTAAACGAATATTCAAAATTTGGACAATACTAATTGAAAATAATTACTCATTGAAAAAATCGAGACTAAAAAATTATTATATTTCCAAATTGTAAAATTTTTTTGTATGTATTTTTGATATAGACAATTTTATTCAGTGTCATAAAATATTACTGAGTCAAACATTTAAGTTAAAGATATACTGAGAATCATTAATACTTTTATATATGAACGTAATTTTTTATTTAATATAAGTAAATTAAATCTTAAATTCTTAACTTTTTTTTTATAAAACTTTGATATACGATTTTGTACTTACTGTATTTATAACCAAAACCGAATGAACAGCATACACAAAACATTAACAATATAGTAATTCCCAGCGTTATAACAATATTCATATTTGAGTACAAATAACTTTTGGTTAGTCCATTGTCTACTATGGTGTGAGATGTTCTCTTTCCATCTTTTGTAAGTGTTAGAAAGGCGAATTCACTTTTTGATGATCCAGCTACGTTATGAGCTTCAATTTTTATTTGGTACATTGTTGATGGAATCAAATTGTTGATAATGATTTTTTTTTGTGACTTTAATGAATTTGAAACTGAAAAATGTATAAAAAAAATATTTTATTAATAAAAGAATATAGGTTACAAATATAAATCACAGAATTAGAACTTTTTAAAACTAGTTAGAGAAATTCCGCCAAAGTCAGCACATCGCATTGTGAATCATGAGTTTAAAAGACTTCTTTTTGGAAAATTAGTTTGAAATCAATTAATAAGTTTGGTTTGGTAATATGTATAGTGAATGATAATTGAAGTCGTTTAAGGAACCATTTAGGTTGACCATCTTATAGACACGAAACACTATTCTTATCGTTTATTCTCTAATATGAAGTCATATTGTCAGAAGTAGCTTAGATCAAGCTTACTAGTAGTAATAGATCATGAAATCATCTTGTACTTAAATAGAAAACCAAACAAAAAACAGATTGTCAGGAAGTCTTTAATTTATTTCTCAATCTACCTAAAGAACTTCCCAATTATACTTTCGTTAATAAAGAGGGAGTTGGTCTTCATTCACTAGACAGTGATATTGGTTTCGAATCTTATTGGCTTCGAGGCACTTTTTAACAGTTCAGATACTGTCCCCCTTCCACCGGCAAATTGGAGGCCGCCAAGCCAGCATATCAAAATATAGGACAGCAACTGACACCTTCTTATCGGTATTGTTGACAAGGAGAATCTCTTAAGTTAAGCAAAATAAGAAATTACATATGACTTAATTCTCTTCCTCCTAATATCTTCTATAGGTAATCTAGAAAAAGAGTAAAATTCTCATACATATTTTTCGCATTTGAAAATTGGCCATTCTGACTACTAGGTGAAATATAGCAATTCACGACATAAATATATTTTTCTTTAAATTTATTAAATTGAGTTCAATTATCAATATATCTACCTAATGTCCAACCATTTTCTGAATTTGATATTACTTTTCTATATTCTACTATGAAGTATTGAATCGGACATCCATTATCAGGCCACTCAATCAAATTAATAGAAACAAATGTTGAATTTTGATATAAAAGTTGTGTTGGCTTCGGAATTCCTGGAGATGAACCTTGTGTCCGAACGTTTAAAATTATGCTAGAAGGCGATGTTCCAATATCGTTTTGAGCTGTTAAATATATTTGATAAATACTTCCACACATCAAATTACTAAGTTCATAACTCGAAGAATGTCTTGAGATATATAATTCTTTCACATTTGTATTGCTACGTTTATAGTAGAGCATAAATCCGGTTAAAGGCGAGTTTCCATCAAAAATTTGTTTCCATTGCAGTAAAATGGTATTTGAAGTAGCACTCGTTACATACAAAACTGGAGCTGAAGGTGGAACTTGAATAAATAACGAATAAGTTATTCTATCGGCTCCTATGCTATTTTCAATATTGCAGGTATAATTCCCATTATCACTAGCTTGTAAATTGGATATTATCAAATCTCCTGCATCAGTAATCTGCATGTTATGTAATAGATTTTTACTTAACAAAGAGTCTACCTTATACCATAGTCTTTTAGTATTTCCAACACTTAAACAAGAAAGTGTTGTCGAAGTTCTCCATGGCCTATAAACTACACCTCCGAAAGATACAATCCTTGCAGGAATTCTGTTGCTTGTCATTTGTGAAATAACTCTTGAACTTTTCCCCTCACCTACTCGTGTAGACGAAGTTACCCAAAATTGGTATTCAATATGAGAGTGCAAATTTATTGCTTCATAAGTAGTTTGCTCTGAAGAAAAACTTCTTTTTTCATTATTAATTTCTTCTCTTCCATTAATGACTCTAGTATATAAATTATACTTGGTAATAACTCCATTTGAATCAGTCGGGGGTAACCAAGAAATATATAATGATTGTTGCGAACTTATCACAGATTTAATATCAGAAGGTGGTTCTGGTACGTCTTCCTCAGTATGACAATACTTTGGGAAGGATAGAATTCCATCACCCATTCTTGTATAGGCTGACAACTGAATACTATAATTTGTAAATTTTCTCAATCCTGTTAAAACTATTGTTAATGCAGTTGTCTTCCTGTTTTCCACTATGTTGTTGTTGAATGCAGAGGTCATAGGCTCGTAAAATATTTTATAGCCTTGAATTATACCATTAGTCAAGTGACTTGGTGGTGGTTGCCATGATATCTGTAGTGATTGTGATGTCAGAGCGGCACAACGGGGGTCTTCAGGATAGTGGCTAGGTACTGAAATATATTCAAATTTAGTATGAGTTTAAATTTGGTTTAAAATAATTACTATCTTCCATAGTTTGTATTATTATTGGATCAGATAATGGGCCGGGACCTACTTCATTAAATGCTTGTACTATTAAATTATATTTTGTAAATTTCTCTAAATTCGTTAATATTATTTCTCCATTTCCATCATCCATATCTCCCGTTATTGAAGTGAAGTTATATAAAGTTGGTCCGCTGGAAGAGCTGTACCCAATATTATATCCTTGAATGTCTCCATGTCTTAATTCAAGTAGGGGTGCTTTCCATTTTACAAAAATTTCCGTCGAGGAAATGGGCCGAGCAGACACTTCAAGTGGTGGACCCGCCGGTCTCAGAGGTTCTGTTTTCACAATCAACTCCTTGCTTGGAGAGCTACGCCCCGCAACACCCTCAGCAATTATTTGAAAAATATACTTTGTTGCTGGCTTCAAATTTTCTATTAAAGTCGAGTATTGAGATATTCGTAATACCTCTTTCGTGTTCCATTTTATTACATACGGATCTGAAAAAAAAACAAATATTTATTTGTTGAACTATTTGTAAATAATATTTTCTGAATACATAAATTAAAATGAGGCAGTAGTAGACTACGTTCCTCATAAGTGCTAGGTTTTTTAAAATAATTAAATAGCTTGTTTCAATAATGTTATATTCTCTGATAAATCAAAGATTTATCCATTAGTATTCATTCATATTTCAAAAGAAATATAAGTGGGAAGATGGATATTTTTTAAATACCTCTTGATTATTCCTTACCGGATCCTGTACCAATTCAATATTGATCGAAATTTTAATATTGTAGTAGAAGTAGCCAAATCTGAGGTGTGGTTAAAGTCAATAAACTCAATGCAACAAACCATATTCGATAAAATAATAATAGCCGTGGATAATGATCATTCGTATAGTATTAACTACAATATATAATTTTTATTCCAACAAACATCGCTTAATATCACTGCTACACCTTGAATCACCTTTGGCTCGTTGTGTGATTTAGTTTTTTTTTTTTATATATATTTATAGATTTTACATTTACAGCACATTTATGACTTAGTTTTTTTCAAATATACCTAATTTGCTATTTTTATAATTTAATAGTTAAATTTTATTCTTACCATTCAACTCTTTATATTCTATTATGTATTTAGATACATCTACAGCATTGGTTTTAGGTATCCATTTCAAACTGATTGAATTACTTAAAACGCCGTTCACTTCAAACACATCTGGAGCTTGAGGAGGTTCCTGAACTTGTAGTTGTGTTAATTGTTGATCATGGCCGAAAGCATTATTAGCTCTGCAAACATATGCTCCACTGTCAGAGCTTTCGGTATGTTTGATATGCAATTCTGCTGACAGCGTATCCGACATTGGATCTTGTTTTATAAATACCCTGTTTGATAAAAAAAAAAAATTATAACCATATTACAAAAAATACAAAAAAGCACTATTGTAGAAAATGTACTTCCGAAGTCTACAAAATTATATTTTCTGGAAGTGGTGACCAGAACTTTGGGCGAATTATCAAACTCTCAAAGGATTATCATGGATAGTTTCACAGGTGGAAAAGGTCCTTGGCATGTGGTCCCAAAGCTTTGGCAAGCTATAATTCAAGGGAACAAAAAACTGGAGCGATTGGATTCAAATGTTGAATAAATAAGTAGATGGTATATAATAGGAATTCAAAATGCTCAATACGAAATGCATACATTTGTAGTTGGAAATGGACAAGCTTATGCCGCAATGACTTACATTCGCTGCATGTCCAATGAAAACATTGTTTGTAAGCTGTCCTCAGCTAAAACCAGGACAATTAGCATTCCACGAATTGAACTCCAATCAGCCGTTTTAGGATTTGGTAAGCTAAATTCGTCTCAGACAATTCGAGCATCAGGTTAAAAAAAAGCGTTTTTTGGAACGATTCAAAAACAGTTATGTGCTGGTAGCAGTCAGAGCCAATAAAGTTCAAACAGTTTGTTTCTTGTCGTATTGGAGAAATTTTGGAGTCTAGCAATGCATCGGAATGGAAGTGGGTTTCACTAAACTTAACCCCGCTGAAATGATAGCGTCTTAGAGTTTAGGTCTCCATTTTTTCTCCATCTTGAAATAGTACAAGGATTAAGGATCCGTTTTCCTAGTTTAGAAGGCTAAGGAGAAGGTGTTACTTCATAATTGGGTGCTTTCTGATATGGAAAAAAGTGTCTTGAAATTACTTGACTTCCAGGCAGACAGTTACCAAATTTACAAGCTGAAACAGTCTCTGTATCTCAACAAAAATAATGTCTTGCGATGTAAAGGCTAAATCGATTATGCTGCTGCAAATTTTTGTGAACGAGCCAAGCTTAAAATTGTCCATATCCCGATTAAGAGTAGAGCCGATTTGGCAAGAGTCAGTTTGACAAGAGGCAAGAACATGTATCCATGTATCCATCCCTGGATACGCTACGCTACCACCGTCTAGACTCAGCAGTTTCCAAGTGCTTTCACATTCACCGGAATTGATAACTTCGGGCCACTTAAAATAGTTGATGAACGACTAAATAAGAAGCGATGGGCATTTTTAACTACATGTTTATTCATATCGAGTTAGTTAAATCTGTATCCACAACTTCTTGTAATTTGGCACTCACGAACCGTAAAGAACGACCACAGAAAATTTACTTTGATCTACGAAGACCTTTGATGAAAAAGTCTTAAACAGTTTCTTAATTGAAGTAGAAAGTATTATAAATTCTCGTCCTCTTACATATGTTCCTATTGAAGATGAAAACGCAGAAGCCCAACCTATTGAACATTTTTTCATATAGTTTTCCCTTTTACTCTTCAGTGGAAGAATAATTTGCTGTCTCACCTGCCAGAGATGGTCAGTACGGTAATTATATCTTTAATGCTAAGTTCCCGAATATTGGAAAATTTATTGATGACGGTTTTCATCTGAGATACAACTGGACTACATCTCAAAACCTAAGCAATATTTTTTGGAAACGCTATGGTTAAAAGAATGTCTTCCCACTCTAGTGAGAAGATTAAAATATTTTCAAGCATGCAAACCTGTTGAAGGAGTGGATGTAGTGATCGTATTCGAAGACAAGATTCCACGATCATGCTATTTAAGAGGAAGAGTTCTTGATGTTTCTGTTGGCAGGGATAACAACGTTCACAGTGTGATTTTTAAGACAATAAGAGGGATATACAAAATACTTGTTTCTATAATTTCTATGTTGGATGTGATGCTCAACCAAAAGGTGAAGAAATGTTTCTGCACGACCCCTAAACCACATTCTTATAACGTTTGTAAGAATTCAGATTGTTTATAGTTTCTGAACAAAACTTTTCTAACATTTTTTTAGGTTTTTTTTGTTTTGCTATAAACAGATTTTCGATTCGATAAATTCTGGAATTCCATTTTAATTATTTTATTATTTTTAAATTTTAGTTAAGAAAATCTTATCCGAAAAATGGGATATAAGAAATGGGACATTTTAGTGCATAACTTTATTATTTCGAATCATGTAGGCTCGTTTGATACATCATTTTGAAGGTACAAATAAGGCTCAATAACCTCCATCACATTTTTGGATTTTTATGGATTCTAATATATTATACTACTTAAATTTAAGTTTTAGAATAGGGTATTAAAACTTAAATTTTAAAATTTAAAGTTTTTTAAAACTTTGCTTTTGAAATGTCTAAAACTTTAACTAATTTTTAAATTTAAAACGAAAAATAAAAAAAAATCTGAGATTTTAACCCAAGACTTCAGCTTTGCAGACCAGTGCGCCACCAAAACGCTTCACAAAAAAGATTCTTCATTGATTTTTGATTGTCTTTTCGTTTTTTTGTAGATTTTTATTAATGGTGATACCCAAATAACCTTTGTGAAAAATCATGACTACGCGCCAGAATGACGTTTTATGATGGTCTTGTTACTTATTTTTCGACGAAACTTTAACATATAGTGAAATGTCAAAAAATTACTTAAATTTGTTGATTATGACATTTATATTAATAATTTTCTACATGAAATAAGCTCATGAAGTTTTGCCCTCTTTAAATCTCCGAATTTATTTATAGGAGGGTTTTCTTGTTGTTTGTTCATTAAAAAATTGATTTAAAAAAACAGTAACTTTCAGATCCGGGATATGTTCAACAAAGTGCAAACCTACCTCAACACCGGTTCGCCCCACACCCTATTATATTGTACTACTTAAACGCACCTTTCTTTTAATACTGAATTAACAATATTTTCGCCACTTTTCATCCAAACGATATTAATTGGCTTATCTCCATTCACAGAACATTGTAAAATAGCAGTATTTCCTTTTTTAACAGATACAGATTGTGATGACTGGGAAAAGTATGGAGATGCTGAAATATTTATTTCAAGTAATCAAGCAAAATACATTTTTAATAACCTTACAATTAACTTTTAATGAAATAACTTTTCCAATTCCATTACCAATTCCATTACTTGCTTGACATAAATAAAAACCTTCTGTATCCTCCTGAACATGATGTAGTATAAGGGAACCATTTGCCATAAGTTTAGAATGTATTTGCTCCCTTAAATCATCGAATTCACCTGCCTTCATTCCAATAGCTTTTTTCCAAATAACGGTTGGTGTTGGAACTCCTCCTGCTTGGCAGTTTATCATTATATTCCTGTTACGATTAACACTTACATCCGAAGGTTCGACGATCCACCTCGGTGGAACTAAAAACGAATGTTTGCATTTATCTTATGTGACAATAATTTATTTTAAGGCGCAAAAATAATATACGAGCTTTTTTAGGATACTAAATGCATGCATTACTGTTTATGTTTTCATTCAAAAGCAAGCAAATTAACTACATATATCATATAAATGTTTATAAGATGATAAGAGAAATGTTGTAATAGCTTATCTTCTTAAAAGATTTCCAGTCTTTTTCCTTTCTACTTAAGAAAAAACATACCACTTGCAAGTGATAAGAAGTTTCGATTCACGCTAGAAATAAAGCTTTGAAAAAAGACTATTTAAAAAATGTGTGTATAGTTTTTGAAAACCGTTGTTACATTAGGCTATAATCTTAATTTTATGAGAGGTTATGATAAGCCCGTGTATTGTACTCTTTTATATATTTCATGTATTAGTGTAATAGATTCCGAATTATTTTGTTGAGAAGGTAATTTAGCTCTTAAAGCATTCGCATTTTCATAAATTCATTATTCTGTTTTTTTTGACAGTTAAAATGGATTAATTGACAGTTTTATTGTGTGGAAAAAGTTTTGTAATTTTTTTTTTAAACATTTATTTTAAATAATGTTTGTTAATCATAGTATATTAAGTATGTATTACATAGTATATCAAAGTTGTGTAGGCAGAAAAAGCGTCGATTGCAAAAGAAAATGGAAAACTTGGAGATCTTGAGGCACAGAAATTAAGTGAGAAGATTTTATCAAAATGTAAACAAACATCGCCGGGGTTTCGTACCTCAAGCATCTGCCTGTAATGATAAAAGATGTAACCTCATCACCAACAAGCAGGAAATCCTCTTACGATAGGAAGAGTTCTTCAGTGTAACAACTACAGAGATCCTTGCTTCTATCATGTGTTTTTATGCCAGGGAAGTCAACCATGGACCAGATGTTCACACTAAGGCAAATCCTCTAGAAAACCCACGAATTTCAAGTCGACACTCACCACCTACTTTTTGACTTCAAACAAGCCTACTACACGTCAAATAGAGATGAGCTATATATTTGCAGCTATGAGCCGAGTTAACATCTCCATCTAGCATAAGCAGATGATATTGATATCATCGGGAGAGCAGCAACAAGCGAAGAACAGCAGTTTCTGGCAATCGACGAAAAAGCAAGTTCGGTGGGCCTTAAAGTTAATGGAGAGAAGACAAAATATATGCTCTCAAGTATTCGTCAACCCTTCGCATGGGGCACTACAACTTCAATGTAGTGCGAAACTTCATTTACTTGGGAACCGAGGTTACGAGTGACAACAACATCACAACAGCGGTCAAACGAAGAATTGTGCTCGCCAACAGATGTCTTTACGGATTGAGAAAACTACTAAGATCAAAGCAACTATCTCAGAAAAAAAGTGAGACTCTATTACCCGGTAATCATGCCAGTCTGAAAGCTGGAACCTCAAGGACAAAGATTAATTATTGGCTGTTTTCGAGATAAAGGTTCTTCGTATAATTTGCTTTGCGAGGCGGGCGAGTGGAGAACGAGATACAACCATGAACTGTATCAATTGTATCAACAAGTCGACATTG
>JXPG01005534.1:0-11991 GCA_001015175.1 Megaselia abdita | reverse complement strand
AAAAAAAAAAAAAAAAACAATAGAACATTTTTAAAAATTAAGATAAATAATAATTAAAAAAAAAAGAACAACAAATTTTAACAAACAAGAACATTTAAAACAAATTTAGATAAATCATAATTAAAAAAAACACAAAAAAAAAACAAATTAGAAAATTTAAATAAACAATAATTCAATAAACAAAATAAAATTAATAAATTCTACACGAAAAAAAATAAAAAAACATAAAATAAAAGAAAATAAGATGTATTTTGGCGCAACCGATCTATTTATTGAGCTCGGCTTAAAATAGTTGTTGTTTTTTAATTATTTATATATGGTATTTATTACTGAAGCTGATGTATTAACTTTTGTTTTTGCTATATCAATAGTTTTCTTTTATTTAACCAGCTTGATTTCGGTTTTGGTTTCTTATTATTTATTTTAATTTTTTTACATTTTAATGTGGTTTTTTTGTTTATTACATTAATTATTATAATTATTTTAAAGAAATAATTCTAAGTTCCTCAATTTACAAACTCCGAAAAGATTAATGGTAATGCAACATAGTGCGAATATTATTACAAATCTGTGCCGCCGGGAAATTAATAAACGTAATGTAAATTCTATTTACATATACTTTATGTCTTAGTATACTTTGTCTTAGTGTGTTTTATTTATTGCACAAATTTTGTTTATGTTGTACGATATAAATGAAGCAAACATAATTTTGTTTGTACTTAAAAAAATAAAATATTTTTGAGTGGGTTCAACGGACTTATCATATAACCTTTATAATAATAGAAATTATGTAAAGAAAAAATAAGTTTTGACGATTGTTCATGAAAAATAGCTTTAATACCAAGTGTTTAATTATTACTTTAATTGTTTAGTAATGGTTCCAGAGTTCAGAAGTAGTAAGATATTGAGACACTCAATTTAGGTGCCACATATTTAAGACTCTTTGATGAAACTGTCCAAACAAATACATAACTTCATGACTTCAAACCAAAGATAATCATATATATTTTTGTACTTGCTGTTATATGTTGCATTTTTAAAGCAGAGTTGTGTTTTCGTTAAAAAAAACATGGCGGAGAAAGCAAAAAATAAGGGTTAAAAAGCAATGAAATCTTTATTAAAACATTAATTTCATTTTTGCTACTAACTATTAATACCATATTAAGTCTTAAAATTTATTCTTTATAAATAGCATATGTTTCAAGTTTCGGCAACAGCAATATTACATCAGAGCTTGTCAAATTGATTGACATTGTATAAAATCTTATTTAAAAAATGTACTTTATTAAGATTATATTCATAAGAGAGTTTTCGAATATTTATATTGTAATAAGGAGAAATAATAACTCAGAAAAGTCCAACTAAAGGCCAAAAGAATGGTCGCTTAAGAATTAGTTTCTTTTCAAAGTTCAAAGCTTCTATGAGAATAAATAAATTGTTTTTGAACTGTGAAATATGGACTTTAGCTAAGGCTCAAGAAGTAGTAGATGAACCACTAACAGATATGGAAGATGTAGTCGAAATTTAAAATGAAGCATCAGCTATCGTAACCAACACTAAAAAGCGACCGTTATCATCTAAACATCAAAAGAACACACTACAAGTACTTCAACCAGCAAGATCAACAAACAAAGTCTTCACCGTTCCAAGTCCAAGACACTTAAAACTAAACGCTCCCCAGTTTGTTACAACCCCAGCGAAAAAAGTCTGATATATTCACGAAGCCGGAACTTAATGAACATCCGAAAACAAACATTTATCATCATCAAAAAACACGAATTTTTCACTTCCAAGCCGTTTGGCCAACGTGGAAGGTGGGTGTAAAACCCCCCAGAATTAGTAACTAAACATGAAAATGAATTTAAAAATAATATTATTTATATTGCAACATTCAATACGAGATCTTTATGTCAGGAAAGGCAGTTAAGACAATATGCTCTTGAAAAAATAAGTTGGGACTCTTGCTCTTGAAAGAATAAGTTGGCTATACCAGAAATAAGACGTCTTGGTGAAGAGATCATGGAGCTTCCGAACGATGATATTTTTACCTATGTGGGAAAGGTCAAGGGATTATATAGAGTTGGTTTTTTAGTAAAAAATCAATGGAAACAAAAATATAAAATCATTTAGACACTTTTCCGACAGAGTCACAGTTTTAAAAATGGTCTTCAACTCATGCAAAGTATTAATATTGCAGGTTTATGCATGGAACACTTTTACAATGATGTGGATCAAGCCATACAGTACTGCGAAAGTGAAGTAGTTATTACACTTGGAGATTTTAATGCATGCCTGGGTTTGAGAAAAGACGGAGAAGAGGACATTTTAGGAGCTTTTGGATATGGTGTAAGAAATGAACGAGGGGGAAGGTTGATGCAAGGGCTTTGGGAAAACAAATTTACTTCTTGTAGCTCCCTCTTCAAGAAAAATCAAAACGAAAATATGGATATGCGGCAATCAACGCTCCACCAAGACCCTTATAGAATTCCAAGAACTACTTCATATTATAGCTGAAGTGTTTTATTTGTCTAAATCGATTAATCATTTTTCATTATGACCCCGACGTGATTGTTGGATAGAAAATATAAAGTGGCTAAAACAGTTAAAAAAAACGAATAGAAAAACAAAACATTCTCTTCAAACAACGTTACCTAAAAACATGGCGACTAACATTGAAGAAATGTATAATATAGAAAGGAAATACAATAACCAATTCTAATTCACTAGGAAGTATTTTAAAATGTTATCCGGATGACAAATGTGTTGTCAGAAAGGTAGATGTGTACGAAAAAAAATCAAATAGCACATCGAGCAGCCAATAAATGAATGCCTTTGATCAGTGAAATAGAGGAAAAAGGGATCAAATCTGACAAAGAACCACAAGAAGTCGAACAAAGCAGAACAGCACAAACTTGAATATTATCACAGCGACTCTAATGTGTTTGATCGTTGTTTTCTGTCCGGCCAGAGCCCCACCATTCAAGCATTGTAACCGAACTCAATGTAAAGAGCTTGAACGTGCTATTCAAAATGATGAACATACAACTAAATTCCAACAGTTTTGTGAATCTATAAAAAATGTGGGACATGAATGTTACCGAATTTTGTGAAGAGCGGCAGAAGTTTCTAAAAGGAGAAATTACTCTAGCTAACGCCAATATTCTGAGATTCTATGGTTATCTCAAAATTCACTCAAAATTCGGATAAAGGGATGAATTGGTAGATTACGTTAATAAGCTATTTCTTCCCCGATCAAGCCAACGAAATTTTTACCCAATATAAATTTTGAGAATTCATGTATGTATTCCTTATTACGACCTGAAAATATTGAACGAAATTGCAGAGTTTGTCATTGGGAATCTGGTACAAACACAGTTTTTAGTTCTACCTATGGGCCAGAGTGAAGTAGTTGTTGGAAAAGGTTGTTTTGATAGCATAATGAATGAACTCAGCGTAGAATTTAAAACGTAAGAAAAGGTTAAAGAACTTGAAATGGATGATGACTTTTCCCCAGTCGAAGGAAACCAAGCTATAAGAGTGATGATCGAAAAAAGAGAAAACTTGTAGAGGCAATTAATGAGGACCTACCTATTAACTTTCCTACCGATGGTATCGATTCAATGGTATCGCAACGAGTTCATCATCATCCCGAAGAAGAATGATGATGGTGTATCAATAATAGGATAATTCGCAAGGATTATAACTGATAGCGATTGTGAGGCAAAATTATGATGGCTGCAGACCCAAATAATGATAAATTAGACAAACCTCCTTAATTTATAAATAAATTTATTTAAAAAAAACTAATCCATGTTTGGTCACAGTCCACATGAAAGTTATTCCTGGATTTTAGCTTAAATATCTTTCGAGATGTTCAATATTGAAGACGGTATTCATAAAAGTGCATCCTAGTACTTATAAATGAAATGCAGGATAGATATCTAGAAGTAGCGAACACAGACGAAGGTCTTAAGTACTATAAAATTTCAGCAGGAGTCCCCAAATATCAGTACTTGGTCCCCTCCTATGGAACATCATGTACGATGGAGTCTTAAACATAACGGTACCAAGTAGAACCAAAGTGGTAGGACGACATTGCAGTACAAAAGAAATCATGGAGATGGAAGCCACAGCGACCGAAACAATACAACAGATAAGGACGATTCGAGGATATCAAACAATTTCATCAGACTCGGCATACCTCTTAGCAGATATAATACCAATAAACATCTTAGTTGACAAGATAATCATGATATATCGGATAAAAACATCTATCCTTGGAGTTCCAAAAAGATCCGTTTTGAAGATCATCAAAGTTGATGAATTAAGTGTAAAGATGGCAGCACACTGAGCATGCAATCATTGCCTGTGCTTTATCGAAGGAGACTACAATTCCCGCAAATACAGACAGAGTTATGACAACAGGAAAAAGAAAGGATTAGCAGGAGAAGAAGCACAGACGACGTAGAACACAGAGCAGATGCACCCCTTTCGAAGCCTAAACAGTCCAGCATGGGAGACACATGTAAATTCGATATATTTAACAGCACACAGGACGGATTAACAGTAAAATGTCTGCATGAACACTTTTTAACGGAATTACCATTTATAATGCTTTTAAGGTGATGTGTGCTAAGGACTGTCCCATGAAACCATAACAACTTCTTTTGTTTATTTGAAAATGCTTATGAAAATATTTGAAAAGGAAGGCTTTCATTGAAATATTTATTATAAAGCAAGAAATGTCAGATCAAGGGACAAGGAAATTAATTATTAAAAAAAATCCAAAACATCAAATAAACCGTCGGGAAAGTGTTAGGGATTTACAAATATGATTTTTCGTTAAAACGCTGTAGTGGTTCCGGAAGAAAAATTGGATTCGTAAGTGCTTAAAGTCATAAAGGTGGTTGGTTTAAAGTCTTACAAATTCAAGAAAGTTCCTTTCATAAATTCTGTTAAGAATATGGAAGGTAAGACCGAAGCACGTAAGTTACACAGAAATTACTTGAAGATCCATCATCATTACTTATGTACCCCAAAAAGCTAATGGTCTGACAAGCCATTTGCCCTTATGGCCAAAAAGTAATTCCTTCAAACATCTGGAAGTATAAACTCCGATATCTACATTAAGGAATGTCTTAAGTTTAGCTTTTTACAACTCTCACAATGGATCTGCATTTTTTTGGCCTTAGACTTAGCATCCTGCTATTACAGCTGCACCTCAACGAACGCTATTGCGCATTGAACATTTAAGAATACACAGAAAGTAACAAAAGGCATTCGATCGTTCAAAATAAAAGCACAACAAAAAACGTAATGGAAAATTAAGTTATTTTATAATATATTTTCTTAAAATTTGTCACATCAATTTTCTTTAGAATTAAATTACGTTTACGTTACGTGTTTTTTTTAATCGGCTGAGCGGTTCAAGAGTTGTGACCAGTTTTCGATGGCGAATTTTTGTTCTGGGACAGTCCTTACAGACAGTAAGGGACAGTATTTACTAAATTGATCTATAGTCAGGGATGTTTCAGAACCGTATGAAGAAACTGCAGGATAGAAGCAAGGTTACATCTTGTTCCCAATTTTCATATATCAAATATATAACTACCTTCCAGGGTCGATCTCACTTTCCGTGGTGAGGATTAATATTCTGTTATATGCTGTTGACATTACATGGTTGTATTGTCAGAAACTACGACAATGTTACAATGATGATTAACCTATTAGTGGAGTATAAGACGGGGAAGCTTCTTGTGAAAAAGAACAAGTCAAAAGTTATACTGCCCCGAAAAGATGGAGGAAGATACTGGGTTTCAGATTTGTATTGTTAGAAAGTGGAGATGAAGGAGAAGATTTTGAACAAAATTTTGAAACATTTTAGTTAAACTCATAACTCATTCAGCCTTTATTACGGAGATATTTTTTAAAGTAATTAACAAGTACACAAACAAAAACAGACATAAGATATTTTTTATTGCTTTAAAAATAAAATGCAGAAACTTGATTTTTTAGAGGATGTCCTTTCTATTAAATTAGTGGAAACTTAAAAAATGAGATAACTTGATTGAAATATTGCTGTTGGCTAAACTGAAAATTTGGTTGTATTTTCTCATTTGGTAATTGGCTTGTGGTATTTTTAAGGAATATATATTTTAAACAAAAAATGTAATCATAGATAGCAGCTTTATGTCCTGAAGAACTAAAATACAAACCTTTCACTGATAATACAGCTGTATATTGAATTTGAGATGCTGAATTGCTCGCAACACATGTATATTCTCCAGTGTGATGAGATGTTAAATATGGAATTGAAAGTAATGAAGAATATTGGTCTAAAAGAGTAATATTTAAGCCTAAAGTAGATGGTATTGGTTCATTATCCTTGAGCCAAGTTAGAGACAAAGGAGCGTCGCCACGAGATACACCACACACTGTTCTCGTTCTCATACCTTCGGCCAAACCATCTTGAAAGGAGAATGGTTCAATAATAGGGGGTACTGGAATTGAAATAAAAAATTGAAATTATTGGAAGATTTTTTATCAGATCTTGTATTAATCCTTTAAAATTTGGTTTTCTCAATTTGTATAATCCGAGATATTTCGGATATTAACCGTAACAAGAGTAAAGTTTCTCCTATACGATATCCGGAATCACCTGAATCTTTGTTATGTATTGTAAAAAATATTATTAAAAGTTGAAACCTAATTTCTTGAATGAATGTCATGCAAATATCATCAAAGAATAGTGGTATTTCTAACACACTTAAATATGTAATGAAAGTAATGTAATTGTATATTATAATTTAAAAATACTTGCAATAATATTTATATCAAAATTCAAGAACAAAATATTATTTTTTTATATCCATAATCTACTTAAAAATTCTCAAAAAATCGGACTATTCAATCAAAAAATAAAGACGTCTAGTTATCGTTCATTCGATCTCATCTTTACCATTTACTAATATACTTTGAGAGGTTTCCACTTCAGCCGCAAGGTTTCTCACCACACAAGAATAGTTGCCGGTATGTTCAGATCGTAAATTTTCAATGACTAAAATAGAATTGTATTGATCTACATGTTTCACTGACATATGCAATGATGAGTCGATAGTTCTGCCATTCTTACGCCACGATAAACTTATAGGCATATCGCCTTTAATAATTGAACATGTTAAGGAAGCCCTCTCGCCCATATTTAACTGTAGTGTGCTTGTTGAAAATGGATTTACCTTTGGTGGAACTGAAATTGTTGTCAATTAAAATTTTCTAGTAAACATTCTTTGTACCCATTTGTAGTCGACATCCAATTATAATTTGAAATGCTTGTTGAAAATATTCAGAATATAGTAATACCGTCTTACCTATTACATTTACTTCTCCACTTCTTCTAGCACTATGCCCTTGCTTATTTTTCGCCCAGCAAGTGTAAATTCCAGAATCGGTTTTTTTCTGTACTGAATTTATTATTAACCTCCCATCTGATTCAACTTTTTGTTTAATATCAGTAGGTAATTCTCTTCCATTCCGCTCCCAGTGTATTTCTTCTATTGGATATCCAGCCACAGGGCATTTTAAACTCAATTCTTCGCCAGAAACTGCAGTAACCTTTGGTATAAGTCTAATATATGGTAAGCCTGTAAATTAAAACAAACAAAAAAACACAATTTTTACTAAGAAATCATTTTTTTAAATGCGATCAAAAAGAGAAATTTCTAAAGTTCCTTGGGATATTTTTTTAAAATTTAAATCGCTGTTGTTTCTCAACCTCGGTCTTCATCACGACAGTTGAAAACACATTTAATAGAAGTTGAAAAAATTGTGTTTCGTTGCTGTAGATCCAAATTTTACCCAATTCCAACATCCCCTGAGTTTTTAACTAATCCATAGACATCATTAAATTTATTTCTTAGACACTATTTATATATAAAATTTGCTAATTTTTGATGATGAAAGATTTTGCGATGAGAGTTTTCCTTTGACTTCCAATGTCGTTGATGGTTTATTACTAATCAAATTTGGTTGCTACTCTGAAATAATATATTGGATTCCCAGACGAATTAAATGTTCATCCCAATTTTCTTATTGCTTGTATCTTGTCTAAATTACTTTCCTCGAGTTAGAAAAAGCATTTAAAAAATATGTAATTTCATTTTATTAATTTTAATTTGTTCTCACTCATTGTATAAGTATACTTCGCGGTGTTCCCATATGCTTATTTGCATAACGGTTTTCGATCTTCTCAAGCCTTGCTGAGATTTCGTCAATTTTATTTGTCATCCTCTTAATCTTCGTTACAATTGTCTTTCTTCGAAGACTTTACAAATACTTTATTAGATCTTACCTTATTATTTCTTTTAGGCGTAATAGGTTTTCTGTTTCCTTTTAAAGTAACAGGTTTTTTTAGTTTTGTTTTAGTCGGAAGTGTTCCTTCTAGCAACTTCAGAATACTTGACTCCTTCGACAGTAATTGCAGTTGGTAACTTCTTTTGTTTTGATACCTCAAGCTTTTTATTAGGGAACCTCCTTTTTTGAAGCTGTTTTGCAACCATACATGCGCGATAATTATCAAAAGGGCCTCATAACCATTCAATAATTTTCGAGTTGCTTTTTTATCAATTTTACAGCCAATGGTTAAATGGCTCCCAGCACATAATGAAACACGGGAATGAATCAGGAATGTTATATCTGAATCTTCAACCTTGCAACTAAATGGATACGCATATTGAGAGTTTATGGAGACAAGCAAATTTTTGTTAGGACGGAGAACATTGGAGTATTAGCTCGAAAGCCATACTCAGGTAACGGAATAGCACAATCAGCAGCATATTTTTTAGACTGTGTAGGCTTCTAATGCCTCTTAATTACCTGTAAATTCATGAATATGTTTACTTGACAGTGAACACCATAGATTTTCCATTCATGAACGGTCTTGCACTTACTGGTATTGTGCAAGGGGTCGTAAGGCTTTTCTATTTTGCACTCCGGGATACGAAATCAACTGGTATAAAAAAGTGTTCAACAGATTCAAAGCTCAATTGAAATAATAAAAATAATTTCTTGAAACTTTATCCAATAGTTTGCAAAGTAAAAGTTTTATATTCACTGCTATCGTGTAACATTTTAAATTATATTTTCAGGGCTTTTTTTGAAGAACAAAAAACACACTTATGTTAACGGTTTGCGTTGTCTGTGGTCTGCTGTGTGTTAAACTCGTTTTTGAGGTTTTTTGTTCCCTTATTAAGACAAATTCGGTATCGCTGGAAAGGTCAGCCTCAGTTAATAGTTTTTTTCAAAAAATATTGAAACCGTTTTCGAGATATCATGTTTTGAAAATATCGTTTTTGTTTCTGTGTTAAACATTTTGTTACGCTAATTTTTAATGCTCTATGTTCCAGAATTAGAATGAAGCAGTGCAGTAGAACTACATTCCGTAGTAGCACTAGGGTTTTTTTTAATTTTAAATGAATTATAAAATAACCAACTCACAGTCTCTGGCCTCATCCTCACTTCGAATAATATATTAGGAATCATAATAATCATACCATGAACCGTGAAGTCCATATATTTGTCTTTAATTCCCCCCTTTCCTACGCGCGCCCATTTATTTCCACAATGTTGATAAGGGATGATTCGAGATAACGAAGTTATCCACATTTTGCTTTTGTATTCCCATGTATTTTCAAAATGCTGATGGGGGTTTGTAGGTCTTATTAGACCCCTTTCCTAAGCCCATGTATTTCCAAAATGTAGTTAAGGGATGATGGGTCTTATTAGTAGGTTCTTATTTGCAGATTTCCTTAGAATAAATGGTCCAAAAGTTGAATTCAGAAGAGAAAAAATTATTGTGAACGGCGTTGAGTGGAATTATTTAAAAATTGAAAATGAAAAACAACAGATGCTGAAGAGAGGTCGATCGGAATCGGAAGAATCTACTTCTGAAATCATATCTAAGCTAAAGTTAACTTTAGATATTCCTTTATCAATCGCCACACCAATAAAAACCACCATTCAAAGACCTTTTTCGCCCATGAACCAAAACCTCAATAAACAGTATTCTTTTTCACTCATCGAATAGCAACGAAAGAATCCCATCCATTCTCAAAAANGAAGAGTCTACTTCTGAAATAATATCTAAGCCAAAGTTAACTTTAGATATTCCTTTATTAATCGCCACACCAATAAAAACCACCATTCAAAGACCTTTTTCACCCATGAACCAAAACCTCAATAAACAGTATTCTTTTCACGTATCGAATAGCAAGAATCCCATCCATCCTCAAAAATCAACGGAAAGCTCAACACTGCGAGTATGTTGTTACAATGTTAATGGTCTTCATAACAAAACGCACCTCCCATATCTCTTCGAGTATTTATGCAAAAATTATATTTTTTGTCTGGAAACAATAAAGAATCACAATTAAAAAAATATTTCCCAGACAGCAGCGAAAGAGACGACACTTATGGGTAGAGGTATGGCGGCTATACTTGTAGGATGGAAAACAAATCTAGAAATAGAATAAAGACTGTGAATATGCAAGAAAAACATCTTTTAAAAAATTAAACAATTGGAGACTTGAAAATAATTTGCAATTGAAGTTAAAGCGGAAAGAAGAATATATTGTCAGCAACAAACAATATATGAAATTTCTTAACGACAAGAAGAGACTATTCTACGAAAACTTGCGATTTAAACTGAACACGATAAATGATACAAAAGAATGGTGGAAAGTAGCAAGGGAGTTCAAAAACATGCCATTCAGCATTAGTAATAATTTAAGCGTCCATCAATTAAAAAAATATTTTGAAACACTCTTGAATCACTTAGAAAATCAAGAAAACTATTTTATGCTAAGCCTCATGTTAATGATCCTCCTTTAGACAATGACATCACAATTGATGAATTGAAGGCAGTATTACATAAGCTCAAAGACCAAAAAGCATCTGGTGAAGATCGAATTCCTTACGAATTTTTCAAATATGCTTCAGATGATTTCTTGAAACTATTGGCCACAATTTTCACAAATATTCTCAACTCTGGAGAAGTAGATGAAAGTTTTTTTAAATTCAATAATATTTCCAATCTATAAAAAAGGAAATAGGAATGAAGTGTCCAACTACAGAGGAATAAGCTTTATGAATTGTGTGGCGAAATTGCTAATGGCAGTGTTGAACAGAAGGTTGACTTTATGGGTTGAAGAAAACAAAAAGCTTAACGAATATCAAGCCGGCTTTAGACCCAAATACTCCACAGTCGACAACATTTATAATCTGTGCAGTATCATCCAACTTAAACGACATGAGGGCAAAAAGACCTACGCCTTTTTCGTAGATTTTAAAGCAGCTTTTGATTGCGTGCCTCGTCAAGCACTAATCTACAAACTGTCTTGCATGGGTTTATCTTCAAAAATTCTTAAACTATTAGAAAGCCTTTATTCACAAACAAAGTCAGCAGTATGGGATGGTGAAGTCAAATCAGGATATTTTGAAACTAAATCAGGAGTGAAACAAGGTTGTTTACTTTCCGCTTTATTATTCGCCTTGTTCCTAAATGATTTGCACGATGTTATAGGTGGAGGTCTTTTAATTGGTAAACGTAATATAAGACTTTTACTTTATGCTGATGATATTGTGATTCTCGCCGACAATCCTAGTATTCTCCAAAGAATGATCAACAGACTGGAGAGGTATTGCAAAGAATGGAGTTTGGTGGTAAATATGGAAAAATCTAAAATTGTTGTATTTCGTGAAGGTGGTCGACTCTCTTCATCTGAAAGGTGGTATTTTTCACAAAATTTAGTTGAAATTGTAAACACCTACGTTTACCTTGGTGTAAGGTTTACCTCCAAGATGTCATTTTCAGAACACCTCAAGGAAAGAGCAGAGAAAGCCAGAATTTGTGTCTATAGTACATGGAACTTAGCTGACAAGAACATAAATGTCGGCTGGAAGATAGGTCTATTTAACTCAGTAATAAGAGCCATACAG
>JXPG01005501.1:4122-16571 GCA_001015175.1 Megaselia abdita | reverse complement strand
TAAAAAACTAAAAATATCTTTGGAAGAAAGCTTACAAAAATGGTTTCTTCCAAATGCGTTTATAGATTTTATAAAAAACTAAACTTGAACCATTATGTGGCCCTCCTTGTCTACCCCTGAGAACAAAAAATATACCAATATTTACTAAAAAATTCAAAATTCAGTTTATGTCAAATCAAAAAGTATTGGGAAAGTTTATTCCGGTCGCGCGATAGCAATATTGTTTTATTCCAAGTAAAGTTAGCTTGGCCTTATTGTTTTGATGTCCTTTTTGTCAATGGCCAGCGATTTCTTATTAGTTGAATTTCAAACATATTGTTTAATTTTGATTTGATTATTTTCATTGAGATTTGATTTTTGTTAATGATTGGGAATATTTAGTATTTTCATTCAAAGCTCTTTTGTATTCAAAATTATTGTTCACTGTTTTTTATTATATTCAATTTTGGTTACTTTATATTTCAAATAATTAGGTTAGTTTTTTTTTACGAAGAAATTTGTTAGGAGTTTTTTTTATCAAAGTTATTAGAATATCAAAAATACAGCCGTGAAGGTTTTCACTCAAAATATACTTTTTTGTTATGAAATCTTAGCAACTGTTAGTCTTTTAAGTCTTCATTTCTAACACAAAATATCTGAATATTTTTGTTCTGACCATTTTTCTTCTATGAACGAAATATGTGAATGAATTTTACATTTAAAATATTTCCTACTTAACTATTTATATAAATGAGACGCATATATTACTATAGTTTTAAATTTCGAAAAGTATTTAATTTACTTCCTTTCCAACATTTAAAATTATAATTGTCTATGGAATTCAACTGGTCAACGAGTCGCCTTAATGTTCTAGTACATTAAAAGCAGGTGTTAAGAAGGGTTTCTAGAAGATTTCAAAACGTTTTGAATACCTTTTGAGTTTATCTTCTACGAGAAGCTTCCAAGAAGCTTTCAGAGAATAAAATACCACTTAAGTTTAACTTCGACAAGAACATATGAAGAAGGATTCAATGGGTTCTTAAGAAGTATTTAATTCTGAAAAATCTTACCTTCTTCTAGAAGGCTACAAGTAGTTTTACAAGTAGCATTGCAGAGGTATAGATTCCATAGGTATTCAAAAGGTGATCTAGAAGGAATGGTATTCCAAATGCTGCTTGGGTAAGAATTAAAGAAAAATGTAATTTAAACTTATTTCCTGTAATTTAACCATTCTACCAAAAGTAAAGATTCTGCGAAGTTTTTATTTTATAAAAGTGATAAAATATCTTCTTAATAATATATATTAAAGTGAAATCTATCTGTGTGTCACGGCTGCTCCGATTTTCACCAAACAGGATAATGTTCATTTAAAAAGAGAAGAAAAGCTACTTTCCGTTACTTTATGGTTTACGTTACGTTTTTGATGAAACTACATAAGGAAGATCAGTTTTTTATTGTTTTTATGTGTTTTCAAGTCTGTTTTGGAAAATGTATAGATATAGCTACATTTTTGAAATCAATTATCAACAATAAAAAATACTAAGAAATTAAGAAGAAAAAAATGAAACAAAATTAAATCAAACAAATTACATAACATTAAATAGTAAAATAATAAATAAAAAATATAACAAAATTGAACCAAAATAAACTACTACTAAGTCACACAACGAGCCAAAAGTGACTCAAGGTGTAGCAGTGATATTAAGGAATGTTTGCTTCCTATGTACGAGTGCATTAGAGGTACCCTTTTATTTCATCAACATCAAAACGACGAAGGTGGCGTCAGGTAGTATATCCGACTCATACGAAAGAAGATTTCTGACGTGTACACTGAGGATCGAACTCAGAATCGTGAAGTGAAGAAGTAACAAGGGAAACTTATTCTATTCAGGCACAATTTTTTTGGTGGAAACTAAAATGCTCACCGGCAGAAGATATACACAAGTACAAGTGCTGCAAACATATGGAATATTGCACATAATATGTGTGTACACCACTTAATATACCACCTTAAATTCGTTGACATAGTTGAAAGAAAAGAAGTGATGGTCATATTATGTCATTGGTTCTTTAATAAGGATTCGGCAACCATAAATTCAGATACCTTCACATATTATGAAGTTGCATATTGAAACTCTTCTCTGAGTGTAATTTTCATAGAAAAAGGATATTTTCGAGATAAAATTTTCGTTATCTAATATTACCTTTTATTGATTGGATTTGTTCTTATTTAAAATTCTATAATATCTTTTCGTATCCGTTTGAAATGTGAAACCAAATGGTCCCTTTTCCATGAAAACAATATATGTTAGAAATAAATAAAGCAATTTGAAGATACTCGTTAAAAAATCATGATTATGTGAACCCTATAAATAAGATTAACAGTCAAGACCGTTTTTCATATAATTCAAAAATAAATGGAATTGTTCCCTCTTTAATTTAAAATGTTGAAATGGTTTCCCGCATTTTAAATAAGGACATCAAAACCCAACAATCTCAACAAAAAAAAACAGACGAAAAACCGTTTTGCTTAGTTTTATTTAATAAAATTCAACATTCAATTTACAATATTCTTTTGTTGTTATTTTTGTTTAATAATACAGTGTTTTTCCGCGCAAGTATTTTATTAAATAAATATTTTTCCTTAATAATCATTCCTTCATTCTTCAAATCAAAAATAAAATCAAATATTTCGCTTTTTTTAAATTAATTTTTA
This sequence comes from Megaselia abdita, assembly GCA_001015175.1. NCBI lineage: Eukaryota > Metazoa > Arthropoda > Insecta > Diptera > Phoridae > Megaselia > Megaselia abdita. The sequence continues at coordinate 13,876 of JXPG01005501.1, read as the reverse complement.
TAATGATGATAGTTTTTTAATTTTTGTGTTTTTTTTATTTTTTTATTTGGTAATCCAAGAAATTATTTACAAACAAATGTTGGAAATGTATAGTGTTCTATGATTTTCTTTTAATTTAACAACATTTAATCCATTTTGTAATAGCTTAATTTTTTCTGGGACGACATAACATTTTATTTTATTGGGAAGGACTATTTTTTGTTTTTGTTCGGACTTATTTTCTTTGAGCGGATAAAGTTTTGTCACATTTTTGATTAAATTTTATCTAAAAATTGTCTAAAAATCGAAGCGTTTCATTTTCCAAAATAAATATTAGAAAAATTATAAATAATTTACATTGTTTGTAGATTTTTGTTTTTTTTTACTTCTTTGTATTGTTATTTTTTGCTTTGTTTTTTTTTTTTTTTTCATGAATTTGAATTTAAAATCCGTTGAATTGTTTCTCGTTTAACCGACTGTACAGGTATTTCTTCAAGTTCCTTCGTTCGTTAAAATCCTCGTTTTCAGCGGTGGTTATTTTAGGGTTATCGTAGAGATTTCTTGAGTGCTGCTGTTCGATGTCGCCGTCAATATTCACAGTCTCTCCTGGATCAGTTCTCAGTAAGAGATTTTTTGTATCGTAGTCAAAGATGTCATTCTTTCCACGTCTCTTGCCAACACTCTTAAGGATATCACGATTTTTTTCGATCTGTGGGAAATAGGAAATTTTGTTGTATTATTTTTTTTCAAGAACGGAAGATTGATTTAAATTATTTGAGGTATACTTTATTTTTGTTTAAATTATTTAAGACACTATTGTAATTTTAATCTTTTATTAAGGTTGTCATCTTCCACTCATTACGCCAGGGTTCGAATACGAGCAGTGGCAATAACAATTCAGATATTTTTCGTTCTCTATACAATATACAAGATTCTATACGTATACAAGATTTTTCGATACCAGATGGCAATAGCGCTTAAATTCAGGAAGCTTCTATTTTAAGTATTTTAAAATTTTAATTAAGAATATCTAATCCTATTCTCAAGTTTTAAAACACGGTAAAGTTACTGGAAGCTTCTATTTTAAGCATTTTTAAATTTTAGTAAAAATCTTATCCTAATTTCAAGTTAGGTTCTGCCAATGGTTCTGCGTTTTAAAGGTACTGAAGATACCCTCAAAGCCCCATAATTTTTTTTTTTTAATTTCTAATTGCATTGGCGTAGGGAAGCAATTAAAGGGACAATTAAAGCAAAATGAGTTTTTATAGCTTTTACCTTTCTTTATGGTTATTGAGTGGGGCAATTTAAGGTATAATTTAATTAGCTCATTTTTTGTTTGTTATTTTAGTTTTTAAATTTTGAAGAAGTTTTTATTTTATTGTTGTTCCCTTCTACTTGTTGTAAAAAATGTTGATATAATTTATTTAATTTATTGTTAAACTTTCTGGAACTCTTAAAAGAACTTATTGATTTAATAATTTTTGTTTGTTTTAATTTTCTTTTTTTTTTTGTAAAATAACTATTTAATTTTATGATTATATTTGCCTAATCTTCGATGATATCTATTTTTCTACTTTTACTAATATTATTTTTTTTTAATTTTATTGTAGGGTATTATTTGTTTCACTAAAGTTGAAAGATGTTTCCTTTTAATTATTTTTATGTTTTCTTCAATTTAAAAAGAATTTTTTTTATGTTTTATTGTAATTTTGATATATTTAATTTATTATTTTTCTGATTTTTTTTTAGTTTCTTGAAGGTATTTATTGTGGTGATGAAAATAAATTAAAATTTTTGAGCTCGCTGTTTCGGGATTTGTTTTTATTGATTTTTTGTTTTATTAATTTATAAATTTTTGTTTTATTCTAATTTATTTCTTTTTTTAATTCTTGATGGTATTTATTGTTTTGATGAAGGAATTTTTCCCTTTGAAGTTTCTGTAATTTTTTTTTTTAGCTTTTATGTATTCTTCAATATAGAATGTATTTTTGTTTCGCGGAAGCTTCAGGATTTTCGCATCTGGAATTTCTCCTAATATAAAGCTAATACCCATAAAAACATTGACCAATAAGAAACCGTTCCTTCAATCTTGAAACTTATTCACATTCCAGAAATCGGTTACACATATATTTTCTAACTCCTCTCAAGATTAAATAAAAATTTGGACACGAAACCGTTTCTTTAATCGATTATACATACATTACCTGACTCCTCTTTAAATTCCCTGTCCAACGATACCCATATTGTGAAAAACAAATTTGACCAGGAAACCGTTTCTGGAATCGTGAATCCTATTCCCATTCCAGATTTTGTTTCCACATAAATTTCCCTACACCTCTTTAAATTCCCAGTCCAACGATACCCATATTGTGAAAACAAAATTTATCCACGGAACCGTTTCTGGAATCTTGGAACCTTTTCTCATCCCAGAAATCGATTCCACATAAATTTCCTGGAACAAAAAAAATTCGCTACTGATAGCATTCGAACATGGACATTGATAGAATTGTGACATTGGAAAAGTATCGTATCGTTTCAACATCGATTGTTCTTTCTAAGTTGAAGGCTACGTTGGCTAGTTTTATTCTCGAGCGTATAACTCACTATTATATCTCTACACCAAATGATGAACTGCAAGGAAAGAAAACACCAATCGTGCCAAGCTCACAATACAAATTGTGAGTCCTCGGATTATGCCCCACAACACCGGATACCGACTGGGAAACGAAATGGACAAGAGAAGGTTATTAACATCGGAACCTGGAACGTTAGAACGGTGCTGAAAGACGGCAAATATGAGGAATCACAGCACTCCAAGAACTAAGATGGAAAGGAAAAGACATAGATCGGGTCAAGCAATTCGATCTCCACTAAAGTTGTGCCGATAAAACAGGAATGTATGGATGTAGCTTCGCTGTGCGCGGGAAATTGCATGACTGAATCCAGTCAATGACCGTTTATGTACCATCCGTATAAAAGGCAAATTCAACAACTATAGTCGTAAATGTGCATATGCTCCTACCGACGTCGAAAAATATCAAGATGTGAATGTGTTCGGATGTGTTCTATGATCAATTGGATAGGGCTTATAACACCTGCCCAAACTACGATACAGAACTGGCGAATTAAACGCCCAAATTGGTAGTAAACAAATCTTCAAAGGAACCGTGGACAGGGCAACCCTCAAAGCCAAGAACATGAAGATGATAAGGAAATATGTTAAGGCTGAAGATAATAAGACGACCGATAATGGAATGCGTTTTATCAGTTTTGCTGGGTCGAAAATTATGATCATGTGTAGTACTTTCTTTAGACGAAAAGATATTTATAAAACAACCTACGTAGGGACTGACGGTGTCTCAATGGCACCGTTGGATCACATTGCGATTGACAAAAGACGCGCCTCCAGCATTCTGGGTGAATGAAACAACAATGAAAGATGATTCCCGTTCGGACCACTTTCTTGATAGACCCAAGTTCAGAGCTAGAATATCTAATGAAAGTACCAGAAGACCTATAACATCCAAAAACACCGAATAGAAGCTTTGAAAATACCGACAATCGCTAGATAATATGAATTGAAGCTGGGAGACCACCGACGTCATATCGACGTCACTAAGCTGGAGTATTGAAAGAGTGCAGTATTTATCTTGATTGAAGCCAGTGGGACTCAAAACCCAGGCAAAGTCTATATAGTAAGTAAGCTATCGAGTCAAGAAAACCAAACATCAGATACTTTTCATAAATATTATTGAAAACTTGATGGAAACCAACTAAATCTAAAAACTTCCTAAAACCAACAAGTACCTAAAATATTATGAAATTAACAAAAAAATAAGCTGTAATTGACATGAAGTTCTAATAGCTCTCTGAAATGAAGAACAAATACCCTCGATAATTCAGAAAGAAAGAAAGTCTTTACTCAAATTTTGAATGTCAAGAAAAGCTAAATCAAATGCTCTTAAATTTAAAAATAAATAAAACTTTGTTGGAAATTAAAACACACAAAAAATTACAACAAATAAAAATTGTTACTAAAACTGTTAAGACAAATTGAAATCTTTTTCTAACCCTCAATATTAACAAAAAAATATTTTAAAAAAAATGAAATATTATATAATTTAAAAATAAATAAAACTCTGTCCATAATATATTCCCAAAAAAAAAAAAAAGTTGCAACTAAAATAAAATCATCAGAAAAAGCTAAAAAAAAATAAATAGATCAAAGTGAATTAATATTTTTAATAGTTTCCTATGAAATTTAATATTTAACTCATAATTTTTTCTTTTGTTTTATATTTAATTGTTTTTTGTTAGTTTTTTTTTTTATGTTTTGTTTTTGTAGAAGTTATATTTATTTTATTTTTTTTAGTTAAATGTTGTTGTTTGTTCGTTATTATTTGTTTAGTTCTTTGTTTTTTTTTAATTTTAATATTTTTTTTTTAGCTTTGTAGATTCTTTGGTAATTCTTTTTACTACTATTTTCTTTAATGTTAATAATTTTTTTGTTATAAATGTTTGATTTAATTTTGTTATATTTTTTGGTCTTAATTTTTTTTTAGTATTTTTTTCTTGTTTAATGTAGATATTTGTTTGATTCTTCGTTTAAAGTTTTTTTTTACTTGATTTTTAAATGTTTGTGTTTAATTTTAATTAGTCCTTAAAGTTTCCTTTGTGATTTTGTTTACTATTTTTTTTTTTTAATTTTATGTTATTTTTTTTATTATTAAGTTTTAATATTATTTTTTATTTAATGTTAATGGTATTTGTTTTTGATGATATTCGTTTGATTCTTCGTTGATTTCTTAATTAGCTTGGATTTTGTTGTTTTTTAGTTTTAACATTTTTTGTTCAACTTTTTCTTTGAAGTTTGTTTTATAATTTTTTTGATATTGACTTACTTTTATTATTTAATTTTGTGTATTTAATTTAGCTATATTTCTTAGCTTTTGAGTGGTTTTTAATGTTTGTTGGTATTTATTGGTGTTTGAAGTTCTTAGACATTTTCTTTGATTTCGAAATTTTATTATACTTTATCAGCTTAAATGTTGGGATTTTTCCAGACTCCTCTCAATTTTCCCAGTCCAACGATACTCGTATTGCATATATACAAATCTTGTTGGTCACGGAACCGTTTCTGGAATCTTGAAATTATATTATTCTTCCTCCTTTATACACACTCTTTATTCGTCTTTGTCTGTCTATCTGTCTGTGTTGTTTGTGGACTTTATGATTATTAAAACGATTTTTGTGGTTTGGAAAATGGCCACAGTCCCAGTGTGGGGTAATTAGAATTTATGTTTTATATATTTATAACAAAGCATCATAGTGCTACTACGAAGCTATATGATAGAAAATCCTTCGATTATGATTGATTGATGAGATACCAAAATTAATAGGAGAATCCACATTCTCTACACCCACGTAGACTCATTTTAATTAAAAGCTTAATAACCTCCTCAAGGTATAATTCGCAACGTATTATATCAGATTTCCTATTAAGTATTCTCGAAAGGGTACCATGGCTTGGCATAGCTACCGGACGGGTCTACATGCGGCGGATAGTGGGATGCCTTGTACGATTCGTTAGCTATCAAGGTAGGGCTGATGATTCACCTTGAACGGAAACACAAGAGAGCTCATCAGCACCGGAAAACTTGGAGGATATCCCACCTTCTTCACTCAAGGAGGTCAGAGCGACTATAGCAAAGTTGAATGAATTACTGAGGTATTAGTGTACTCAACGCGGCGTACAAAAGCATTCCTTAATTCTGCTTGAGCGAATAAAACCATCATAGGAGATTACCATAGTGCGGTTTTAGACAGNGCCTTGTACGATTCGTTAGCTATCAAGGTAGGGCTGATGATTCACCTTGAACGGAAACACAAGAGAGCTCATCAGCACCGGAAAACTTGGAGGATATCCCACCTTCTTCACTCAAGGAGGTCAGAGCGACTATAGCAAAGTTGAATGAATTACTGAGGTATTAGTGTACTCAACGCGGCGTACAAAAGCATTCCTTAATTCTGCTTGAGCGAATAAAACCATCATAGGAGATTACCATAGTGCGGTTTTAGACAGGGAAAGTCCACTACCGACCAAATCTTCACCTTACATCAGATTCTTGAAAAGACAAGAGAGATAATGTTCATATATTTTTTACAAGTTACGACAGCATCATTATACTAGCTCATCACTGACTCTATTCAGAGGAAGAGGGAAAACTAACAACACTGATGTATAAGAGCAGCTGGTAAACACATCGGAAGCAAACATTCCTTAATATCACTGCTACACCTTAAGTCATCTTTGGCTCATTGTGTGATTTAGTTTCCTTCATATATCAGGAAAAGCATCGGAACCTTTCACAACATCAAGAGGTTTTCGGTAAGGAAATGCTCTTTCTTGTGATTTGTTTAACATCTGTCCGGAACTCATTGTCAGAAGGGATATTCGAGCGTCTAACAACAACATCTTCGTGAAATCGTCTCAACTTCTTGGCTAGGCCCATGATATTGATATGGTTTCACGGGACGTGGAGGAAATGAGGAGTCATTTAAGTAACATTAGTAAGACGACAGAGAGGATGGGGTTCCTCATAAACGTAGACAAGACCTAAGTACATGAAATCCAGTAGAGACAACAAGCAATTCAACAATATCCGGATTGGGTCTGATGACTTTGAGTCAGTTAAGGATTTCACGTACCTTGGAAGTTCCATCAACTCGAACAATTACATCACAGAAGAAATCCAACGTCGAATCATGCTGGCCAACAGAACACTGTACGGGCTATATAGAGTTCTAAGATCCAACACTGTACGGGCTCCAAAGAGTTCTAAGATCCAAATTTGTTCGGCGCAACACCAAGCTGAAGATCTACAAGACTCTCATAATACCGTTCCTGATATATGGATGAAAAGTTGTTGAGAATGATCTATGGTCCAGTGTGTGAAGGAAATGAGTGCAGGACTCAGTTCAAGTAAGCCTAGATTGTTGATCAACGAAGAAAGTTTCTTCAGATTTGAATTTATGCAATCGTCAGCAGCGGATTCTTTCGTATCACATTCAAGATACAGTCTAGATTACTTCTCTCAAGTTAATTAAATACATGCCCGATAATTACTTGGAATGTAAATTCTCAAATGAAACAAATTCCAAAACCAAACATTCATTTGAAAAATCTCCTAATTATCTTTTCAGTTGTTAGTTAGTTATTTCTAAAAATAGATAATTAATTATGAAAATTTACATTTGCTTTTTTCCAAAGAGCAGATATTTGAAACATCTTCATTTCAGTTACAAGGTAGCAAAAATAATTGGTATCTAGCAATCAGATCAAGGTTATCAATAAACACAGCCTTGATCCGATAATTGTGAAAATCCGTTCAAAATGCTTTCAAATTGCTTTCAATACCCTATATATAATGAATATTCAATTGAATCCTACGTCTAGTTATTATGTATAGATTTCATCGGATTAAAAATTGCATCTGATGAATTTTCCTTCAACTATTTTTTCCATTCCATTCATTGAAAATATCCTTCAACAAATATAGAGCATTGTATCTTATTCTTGGAACGTTTCACATAATATTTTTTAAAAAGAGGTGGGTTATTAAAAGTAATAAAAGATGTCTAAGGAAAGTAAATTACCAAACACATATGTTCTCCTTATGTAAATCAAATGAAGCGAAATAATTTCTTGTTAATACGTTTATGAGAACCATAAAAGCATTTTACACACTGTTTATTAGATGATAACTTGATGATGAGTTTTTGATATGGAAAAGTTTGTTAATTTTGTCATAAATGATTGATGTACTTTACCTTTGGGTTCTTAATTAAGGTAGTTAGTGAGTCTTTTGAAAGCATAGGAGGTAATATTTTATTGATTTTTGATGATTTTTAGATTACGTATTGAAACATTTGTATTACATTCATTCATAATGACATACATGAATATGAGAGATTATGGTGGTACACCCATAATAAACACCTATCGTGATAGTCTTAATATGGATGCAAGTACAGCAAAAATATGGAATGGAATATGGAACAAACCTTAATATAGTTATTAATCCATAATATGGATACTTCTTCTTCTTCCTATAAATGCTACTCAGCTTCTTCTTATTCTTTGACATAGTTGAAAGAAAAGAAGTGATGGTCATATTATGTTATTGGCTCTTTAATAAGGATTCCGCAACCATAAATTCAGATACCTTCACATATTATTGAAACCCTGTGGACAGATTAATTTTGTAGTTTAAACGTTACCATCTATGACCTATTCCTAGCCATTTATGTTTGTATAATATTTCCAATTTATAATTAATAATAGTTCACAATAATTTACTTAATTGTGTGACTCTTCAAAGTAACTAATGCCCTTTTTAATATTCTTGTCAACAATCAAGGATAATTCCAATCAATAATAAAAGAACCATTGAATTCCAATATATATAACAAAGGAGTCACGTAGCACTCTCTTTCGGTGGAAAATAGTTGAAATTGAAAACGTTGTGACATTTCCATTACACACGCAGAAAAGAAAGAAACCAGCATAACAAGATTATTTACATAAACTATTATCTCACATCCTCTTCATGACAGGAACTTTTCCCACATCAACTGTGACGGACAACTTTGTTAACTAAAATTACCGTTATTATATCATTACGATGTTTCATGTTTTCGCAGAGAAGATTATCATGGATATAGGAGTATATTCCACCTTTTCCATCTAATAAATAATAAATATAATTTCATACACCGTTTCACATACCTTTTTTTTAAGTAAATGTCTTCACGTACTATTTTCCTCATTTTCTTTTCCATAAATTACTGTGATAATGTAGAAGTTCATCAGATTGTGGTGATTTTCAGAAAAAAAATCTTTAAGTAGCTGGGTTTTGAGCTCACAGGTAATTCATTCAAGAAGATTCCAAAAATCTCAATTGTGGAATAAAACTAGGCCTATACTTTAAGCCCAAAATTGTCCATTCTCCTAACCCAAGAAATGTAGAGTATCTTCGTTTCAGGAGTACTAAACGAACTCCTGAAGCAGGATCTTAAGGTTGTGATAATGGATAAAAACAAAACCAACCTACGCATCAACCCGGATAATTACAGAAGGGTTTAAATGATATTCTTAAGGGGCTCTTTGAGTGGATAAAGAGTCATCCTTCTCGCAGTGCCTCTCTATTTTTCCTAATTTCAATGACGAGGACATTACTACTATCAGCATTGAGGTGCATCCAATATCCTGGTTGTCTGTAATCGATGTAATACTCCTACATTCATATTTCCAAGCACATGGAAAGAGGTTCGCAACGTGACTCTATGTGCTATACCATAATATTATAGCAAACTGGAGGGTTACGGAAGAGGATCCCTTCTCTGATTCATTCTTTCCGGCAACGGCTCTATCATACTCATTATCTCCCCAACCAGAGGGTCTTCGGCGTTCCTATTCACCAAGAACTTCGGTGGGCCAATAATGCGGATGAGGGGGGGCTTCAACCGTTCATACATGATAAATGCAAGGATCTTATAAGCGATATTCAGCTGGCTATCGCCTTTCTTGTGGATTGGGCAAATAATGCTGACGTTCGACTCGTTTGGCATCTCTATCTTCATCCAAATCTTTTCAAGTAGCTGATGAAGCTCGAACCGGCTACTTTTAACAGCTCGGCAGGATGCCATCTGAACCCGAGCTTTTCTTGTTTTTTAGTCTTTGAATGATTATATCCACCTCGGTTCTTGTAGGTGG
>JXPG01005492.1:454-18269 GCA_001015175.1 Megaselia abdita | reverse complement strand
TATTGTATTTCTCCAAAAAAAAGCTTGAAAGCTTGAAAAACAAAATTAAATAAAAAAAAAATAATTTAAAAGTAAAATTTATGGAATGTTAAAAAAAAATATATAAGAAATATAAACAAATTCGAAGATAAGTATTTAGTTTTTAAAAATTAATAAAGTTTTCTTAATTTTGAACACAAACATTCATTTATAATGTTCTTCAAATTTTGGTTTAAAATCCAATCCAATTTTACTTTTTACTTTTGAAAGAACTTTACAGGGAAGTGCATTAAAAATTAAAATAATAAAAATTAAGGCAAAGTAGTAATCTATCCTCAATATTATTTCCTTACAAGAGCTTTTTTTAAAAGTTAGTATTGTTGGGAAGGTATCATAAAAATTTCTTGTTATCGAAACATTTTCAAGAGGCATTTTTACACGTTTTTAGCTGTTAGTTTTAAAATTAAAGTTAAGTTTTGTTGGTAACGTTTTGAAATTTATGTAATTTTTAGTCTTGAAAAGTTTTGAAGCTCTAAAAGTTGTTGCTCTATTATTAATTATTAAAAATATTTAAAAGTTTAAATAGTTTTTGAACTAAAAAGTGAGAGAAAGAGGAAGAGAGAAATAGAATTGGAATAATCTTGTGCACCACTTAGCAGCGCCATCTGCTATCTTAAAAATGCAACTTTTATTTTTCCTATCTTGTCTTTGACCTGGCTCTTTCCAACAATGTTCGATTCATGCTCTCACTAACGCCGTTTTGTTGAGGCGTGTATGTCATAGTAGTATCTAACATAATAAATTTTTTCCTGTCGAAATGTCTACACTTCTTTGAAATATTTTCGCCTCCGATATCACAACGAATTTGAGCAAGCAGCACCTTCGGCCGTTGAACATCCTTTTCCAATTGATGATTTTAAGTGCAATACCGACTTTTCACGAAGACCACTGTCAACTTCTCCACATTAAGTGTTTCAAGCGCTGTTAATAGTCCTTCGAATGGAAGATTGCGTGAATGAGGGCTGAGTAAAGTGAAAGTAAATCACACAACGAGTAAAAGATGGTTTAAGATGTATCAATGATATTCATATATATTTACCGTCTGCTTTTATACCTCAGTTCTTTAGTTTTCCCTCTCCCTCTGAATAGAGTCAATGATGATCTGTCTCCAATTTAACGATTGTATTAGAATTTCATCGAATCGATGATATAAAACCTGTCTTAATATTTCAAAACTAATAAAAAAAATATATTTCTGATTTCTGAATAATTTATTTTCGAAAAAAATCATAAATTAATTCCGTTTATAAAAAAATCTACTTAATTAAAATCACCGCGGTGACCGCATATTAAAATTCATATAAATAACCACGAAAATATACAAACAATTTTTAAAATTTATAAATTAAAATTCAAAAGATTTTTTTATTTTGTTCAAAATAACAAAAAAAAAATACTGAAAAAAGATACCAACATCAATTATAAATATTTTGATTGATTTGACGTCATGAATATGTAAAATTGTGGTTGGTTAGTTGAATTGAATGTGGTAGGAGGAGTGGATGAGGGTAGGTTATTGGAATGGAAAGGTTGTACATGTGCGATTGTATGACGTCAAGAAGAGCACCATGATAATTAAATTAATTTGGGTCAACTGAAAGAGCACCTGGAAACGGATGAATGGAATGAATCAGGGGATGTCCGCTTTTAAGCACTTCTTTTCATTCAAATGTGTTTGCTTTCATTTTGAAAACTCGTGTTGAAATACAAATTTAACGTGAACGGCTTTTTTTAATCGCTAGATTATTCACTTGTCCAATTGTTGATTTAATTGGTTACTGATTTCGAATTTCAAAGTCTTTTGTTTTATTTTAGTTGTCTGTCTGTATATGATACCCTAAAACGTAACATCCATAAAATAATAAATCCGTAACATCACGTTCAGAAAATCAACGTCAGAAGATTTCGTAAAAACCTAAATAAATAAACCAAAAATCATAAGAAATTAATTGTGATAAAAAAAGCAGAAAATCCTTGAAAGAGCTATAAAAATTATCTAAAACCCTGGTAAAAGAAAGAGAAATGGGCAATAATTTTTAACATATGCTATAAAAAAAACCAAGAATGTAGTATAAGCTTGACATTCATATCCTTTTCCTGTGACTGTTTTATATCTGCATAAACTTATCTCATTCAGATGGTTTGTATTCAAAAGCATTCAAGACGAAGAGGAAGGGCGTTGGTTTTGTGTGTAAAAGGATGGATGGATGAATGAATGGAATGAAGCAAAACCAAGTCACATGAATTTTTAAATAAAAAGAAATAAATCGTGAAATGTTTTCCTGGGTCTGTGTCGTCGTATAATAACATTCAAGATTCAACACACACATCCATTCCCTCCATCCATCCTTCCATCCAACCATAATCTGTGAAAGGATTTCATGTTTGTTTGCTTTAAGTTGGCTTATTTAAAGGTTACCCTCAAAGTTCAACGTCAATGACCAAACCTGTCATGCCACTCACTCGCTTTATGGAATCTTTCTCTTAATATAGATGATGGACGGGACTTCTCGGTCTCGGAGACGAACGAATTACTGAATAAACTTAAATAGAGTTAATGGTTGTAAGTCGTCTTTCATTGATGTCGATGCTGTTCAACGTTATAATATAACGGCATTATACACTTGGTTTCATTCAGTTTTTACATCCATCGTTCATGAAGAAGATTTTTGCGTTTTTATCCTTTCTTTTCTTGCTGGTGTATTTGTGTGTGTAAAGAAAGAAAAGAAAAGGAAATTATCCTTTTCTTTTTATATATCCTTCTCCGTTTTTTGTCACCGCAAATAGCTTTTTGACTTGGGGTTCAAGGGATTTTCGGGAATTTTCAACGGAATGTCGAAGATTTTCTTTGAAGTCACAAAATATTAATTACATTGATGATTTATTGGGATTTTTTGCTTTCAAATAAGATTTATGTGTTTTTCCAAATCTTTTGCCTATCATTTCATTTCTTTTGAGTTCAAGAGGAAGTCTATTGATAAGCTTTTGTTTGGTTTTAGTGGGTTATTTAACTACTTGGTAATTATTGCTGTAAAATTTTCATTACAACCTTAAGAAAGAATCCAATGAAAACTAAGCTAAAATTGTATAACCAATAAAAAAACCTTACTTTGTGTTTTAAATGAGTTATGACCAATCAGAAGTAAGCTAAAAATGTTCAACCAATAGAAAACATTTTTTTTTTTATTTTAAATTCTGATGATTATATTTTCACTCCATGACAAATCTTATTCTATGCAATTATTGCTCTGTTTTAAAATACATATTTATATTTTTATTCTTCAAAAAAATCTCAATAAAAATGGTAATTTAGAGGAACGAACCAAAAAAGGATTACATAACCAGACAAATAATTCCTTTTTTAAGAAATCTTTTAAATGAAATCAGATTTCTAAAGGAATGCTTATTTCTACTTAAATATTCTTTAAGAGTCTAAAATATTTCTTGAAACACTCTATTGAAAGTCTGAAGTAGTATCTATTAGAATTCTTTTTCAATCTTCTTAAAGTCATATAGAGAGATCTTTCAGAAAACTATAATATTTCTTCAATAATTCTTAATTAAACTTCATCATACACTATGATGATTATCTGAATCATGGCGTCTATTCAGAATCCACATATAATTTGTATCCATCTCTCTCGGTTTGCGGTCTCACCGGTATAGTTTGAGATTCTCTCCTTCCAATCAAGTCAATGGTGGCGCTTCTTCTGACATGTGCCATACATGTCTAATAAACCAAAGTTGTTGTTTTCGCACTCTGGAGTCTAGATGTAGCTCATAGAGCTCATGATTGTATTGCATGCGCCAATCATTGTTCGCATACATAGGATCAAACCTGCCTCTCAAATACCTTCAGAAGATTTTTGTGTGATTCACGACTCAGCCCCATATATTACAACATGTATGCTGAGGGTCTTGTAGATGTTTAGTTTAGTGATTCGCTGAATCTCGATCTGAACACTCTACTTAACCCAAAAAATGTTCGGTTCGACTCAAACTTGTCAGTGCCAATGGTGCATGTAGGAGGGACTTGTTTGATTTCTATACTTGATTTCATAATTTCGTCTTCTCCATATTTACTCTGAGCTTCATTGATGTAGCATGTCTACTGATGTTGTCTTGAGATCTTCTATTTTTCTTGTGACGATGTCAAATTCATCTGCATATGCCTAAAGTTGGAAAGACTTGGTTATTATGCTGCTGGATGTTCTGGTTTTAGCTCTTCGAATNATTTCGTCTTCTCCATATTTACTCTGAGCTTCATTGATGTAGCATGTCTACTGATGTTGTCTTGAGATCTTCTATTTTTCTTGTGACGATGTCAAATTCATCTGCATATGCCTAAAGTTGGAAAGACTTGGTTATTATGCTGCTGGATGTTCTGGTTTTAGCTCTTCGAATAATGATTTCCAGAAATACATTAAACAGGTCACAGGAAAGAGCATCTCCCTGTCTGAAAGCGTCATTTGACATAGTATGATGAGTCTTTTTTCCAGTTCCATCATTACAGAGTATAGCTCATATCTAATGTCCAGCCTATAATACTTGTGGGCTCTACTCGCTTGGCATCGTCATAGTCGACCATATCTGTCGGAAAAGATGGTGTAAGTGCTCAACAAAATCCATCCAAAATCCAAATATTTTGTGGTTCTTCATCTTTGAACTTACCGCTTTTATCTCTGCAATTGAGAGTGATGGTAATTCTTCGGGATCCTCTTCAGATATTTGACTCTATGTTTCTGTTGAACAATTTTCAAGAATCCCAAATAGCAAAATTCGGTTTTTGATACCTCTTCATTCGGTAACTTTTTCTATCCTTCTTTTCTTTTATAAGTGTAGAACACTGCTTCAAGGTTTACTGGAGAAGTCTCCAGGAGATATTTAGTGAGGCCTTCTTCGGTATTCTGAAAAAAATATTTAAGAGGAATTCTAGAAGGTATTTTCTAAACCTTTTGAACACAGCTTGTAGAAGAATTGTAGAAGTTTTAAATACTAGTTCAGACATTCTAGAATACTTCTTAGAAAATGGTTTCAAATGTCTTGTAAACCTCTTGTATACCTGATGAAAATCATGATTGAATACACTAAAATTATCTTTGGAAGAATGCTTTCAAAAATGTTTTCGTCCAAATTCGTTTATAAATCTTATAAAAGATTAGACTAGTTAGACATTCTGTGGCATCCCTTGTGTACCCCAGTTTTTGCAAATCAAAAAGTATTGGGACAGTGATGTGAGACAGTGATAAACATACGCAAGACTCTATTTATTAAAAAGATGATTGGAATATTTGAATTTTCAGATACTTCCATATCATATAAACAATTATTTAATATACACAAAAAAATCTTATATTTTTGTCTTTAATTTTATTGCTCTTCTCTTATATCACCTTTTCTACTCATGACATTATTCAAACTTCCGAAAATCCAAAAGTCAATTTTATATGAAAAAAGAAATACATCTGTCAATAATTTCACTTTTCAAAGGACAAATATCACTTAGTAAAAAAAAACACAAAAACTCACCCGGTTTATGTGTTCCTTTGACCATGCATCTTTAAAAACTGGGTCAAAAACAATATGGTTTTGTTCCAAGTAAAGTTAGTTTGGCCTTATTGTTTTATGAATTGCCAGCCTTTTTAGCAATGGCCAGCAGAATGCTACAAGTAGCATTGTAGAGGTATAGATTCCGTAGGTATTCAAAAGTTATTCTAGTAACGGTATTCTAAAAGGAATGGTATTCCAAATTCTGTTTGAGAAGTTCTCTCTCCAGCGTGCAAGAATGTCTTCGTCGCTTACTAATAGCTTTCCTGACGAGTTGGTATAGAGGATTGTTGGTGGTATATAACCCTCACGCCAAACCATTCCTTTTTGGGTCTTTGTTGGATTTGGCCCAAGACTTCAGACGCCCCGGATGTTAATGCGCGGGAGCATATCTTCCAGTAATCCTCGACTGGAGAAAAATCTCTAGACGTTTCCACGGATTTCAGTGCTTCAATATTGAATCTCTGGTGATCTGTTGGTTGGCGCACTTGGCTCTGAATATTGTGGACCTGATCTTTGCTATCACTGGATAGAGGTCAGAATCGATGTTGGCTCCTCTAAAGGACCTCACGTCAATTACATTAGAAGCATGCCGGGAATATGAAAGCACGTAATCGATCTAATTAATTTTCAACCAATGACAACGCTTTTTCTGTACTTAAAACAAAACTTTTAAATTTAGAGGAGCGAACGTTTGATATACTCGAGAACTTAGCAATTACGTTATCATTACTGACCATCTCTATTCGGTGAGACAGCTAATTATTCTTCCGATGAAGAGTATCAAATAATATCAATAGTGTTAACTTTAATTATTTCTTCACGCCACTATTCTGATGATGATATTTTCAACCAATGACAAATCTTATTCTATACAATTAGGCCATTGTTTTAAAATCACATTTCAATAAAACCTTAAGACAAAGTCTGCTGAAAAAGATACCAATGAAAAATAAGCAAAAATAGTTTAACCAGTGAGAAATCATTACTTTGTATTATAAATGAATTATGACCAATGATAAGTAAGCCAAAAATGTTCAACCAATAGAAAGCACTTTTTATTTAATATTGAATGATGATGATGATAAAAAGTTAAGAACCCATAACTAATGTAATGAAATAATAAATATGAATTCTTATGACCAATCAAAACTAAGCAAACAATGTTAATGTTCATTAATCTAAATTCAAATATAATTCTATAAAAAAAGCATTTAAAAAAATAATAGAAAATTAAGAAATAAAATAATATAACCTTGCAGTTGGCCGTTTACATGTTATGGCGGCTTTTGGTGGAAATTCGATGATCTCACCTCCGTCTTCCAACTCGAACGGCGACGAGCCATTTGGTCAGCTGCCGCCATTGCCACCACCATTGCGTTCAACAGAGATCCTACAACCATTAACAGTTTTTCCAGGTGAATTTCATTCTATACTCTCACATTCCCCAGAATCTTTTTTTGTTACCGTTATTTATGATTTTGAATGCCACCATTTCCACTGATGTAAATATTATTCTCTGTAATTAAAAACTTTTCAGTTGAGTCGCCCATTTTTTTCAGTTCTCGTTTTACCTTTTAGTTCTTTAATTTTAATTTGTCAAAATTGTTCAAAGCGTCAAAAAGTTTGTAATTGGAGTTATTTTGAATTGCACACGAAAAACAACCACCACCTCTTTTTTTATCCACCACAAATCACATATTTTTTGTATCATTAATTCTTTTCAGTTACAGTTTTTTATTTCGAGTGTTCATGTTTTCAAAGTGAATCATCAAAAAAATGTTTTAAAAATTTTGTGAACAATTCCAGGTGTTTAAATTTAAAGTGTTTTTTAAATTTCTTTCTTTTATTTCTTTGATTTTCATTATTTCGCGTGGCTTTTCTTTATTGTGTAGAGTGAGTATTAATAAACGTAGTGAACGGCGACATTGGACTATAAATGGTAAGTGGAGGGTTTTAATTGGTTGATAAATGGTGAGTATTTTTTAAAGAGGTTTTTGATTGGTTTTTGGTTTTACAATATATTTCAATTATTATAACACAGGTTTATAATGTTCTTCACTGACTGTTATCCAGAAAAAGAAACCAACCAACTGGGTTAACATCGACAGCCATTTAGGCAAGTAAGCAAGCGAGTCAATAAATTTAGCTGCGCCGAGTAGGTTGATTTCGGTTCGAAATTTCGGCTCAAGTTTGAGCGAGTCCTTTGCTGGCGGCAAAGATATTAGGTGGTTTCAATGTTGATTGGCTATCCACACAGATTGAAATTTACTCTCTAGCATCACAAATTTCTTGCTCCTTGAGAAGATAGAGCTTCTTGCACACCATATGCACTTCACCTTGGAAAACCGAACAGCATTCCGAAGTTTGTACGAGTGCTTCACATGAGAACCGTCAAGATAAAAACCGGTGAAGAGTTTTAAGGTGTATTCATTAAGTAGGGTCTTGTCCTTCTTCTTGACGAAAACTTCACCTCATAGAATCGTATGAAGTTTATTATTCTTAACTCTACGTTTCCGATTTCAAATGTATTATATTCCCTTAAGACTTTAGAATTAGAAGCCGCGGCTAGTTTTGAGTCGTAAGCGAGTAAATGCAAATTATTGCTGCGCCGAGTCAGTCGATTTCGTTTTGAAATTTTGGCTCAAATTTGAGCGACTGGAGACCAAATATATTGTAGGAGAAATGACAAAATTCTGAGCATGTCGTATTTTTTTTTAAATTTAAGCTGTCCGCTTACAATTTTGCGTTTTTATTGATCGGGACTATTTGGTAAAATATAAACCACAAGGACATAGGATGTGGTCAGCCACCAAAGTGAACTTCCAACCCTGCACTATTCTTCTTCTTGTTCTGCTTTGAAAAACCATTGGCTTAATTTTCACTCTGAATCTCTCACAGCTAGTTTACCTGAATTCGAAGGGTGGGACACTTCTTGGGTCTTTAATTAGTATTTAATTTTTATTTACATCCTTCGTATACTTACATTACCTTTTATGGTGGTCCCGAGTTTAACTGGGGAAAGTATTGACTACCGCTCTCCACACCTCTTGGTTTGTGGCGGAACTTTTCCAGTTGTTGATACCATTTGAGGAAAGTTCTTTTTCTATACATCTAGTACAGCGTTCTGTTGGCCAGCATGATTCTACGTTGGATTTCTTGTATGATGTCATTGTTCGAGTTGACAGAACTTCCAAGGTACGAGAAATTCTGGACTAACTCAAAGTCATCAGATCCTATCCGGATGTTGTTGAATTACTTGTTGTCTCTACTGGATTTCATGTACTTTGTCTTGTCTACGTTTATGAGGATTGCTACGATATCAATGTCATCGGCGCGGCGTAGCCAAGAAGTTGAGACGATCTTGGTGCGCCTCAACCTGGCTAAGCCCGCTCTAATCTCGTGGAGTGAAGGAGTTGGAATATCCTCTGTGTTTTCCGGTGCCGATGAGCTCTCTTGTGTTTTCGTTGGAGTTGATCGTCGTGACTTTGGTGAATTTTGTCCAAGGAGCTCCGCCATCTATCGATAATGTCGTCGTCGTTCACTAAAAGATTACCGGACTCTCCCATATAGAAACTCTACTTTTTTCATCTCCTCGTTTTCGTATTAACGTTTCCTGGATATATGTTTGTTTACCGCTCGTCGTCGTACGTCGCTATATAGCTTTCTTGTTGCGCGTTTATTCGATCCTCTGGTGTTTTTCATAACCAACCACTTTTACCTTGTCGCGTTCTCTTCTTTGATAGCTTCGGCGTAAGCAGCATCAAACCACTCTTTCCACTGTATTGATTAAAGTTCCCTTTGCCTCGGTATTTAACGCAGTCGAACATTGGCTCCATAGATCCTCCACAGTCAAGCTCTTTACCACTACCAAGTAATGTTCCGTATCCACATTCGCACGCCTATACGATATCCCATCCATGACGTAGACGCGTGTCGCGAGTTTACGATGAAACATCACTACTGACAACGAGTCGAGGATACTTGCTGCAAAATTAATGAGCCTCAATCCGACGATTCACCGTGCAAGCTTTGCATACCAATAATACCTCTACAGATCTTCTCTATAGCTTTACATCCTTTACAACACACAAATCCTTTCGTTAACCGGAATCCATTCCAATACACAATCTCTCAAATCTCCTCGAACCGCGAAACCGACACCATACATTCCCTGCTTATCCATTCCGTTATAGTATATATCGCCCTTCCGTCTCCTATCCCGGATAATGTCGCTGGCTTTGACACGCACTTCTTGGAGCGCTGTAATATCAGCGTTGTAAGCAGCTAAGGTATCCAATAACTCCTCTTTTCTGCCTGGACGAAGTAGAGTGAGTACATTACATGTACATAGTCGTATCTCAGTGTCCATTACTTTAGCAGGTCGTTTGTTTCAAATCCAATTGAGCCGAGGCTTGTTTTATATTTTCTGAGTCATCATATTCAGGAAAAAGGTGACTAAGCCTTTGTCCCTAGTAATATTTTTCTACAGTATCATCTTGCTTGGTGCATTGTTGAGAAGGGTAGTATTCGTTGATGTCTTTGCGCTGTCCGCCTAGTGACGGAATGACATAAGTGAGCACTACTTCACTACTACACACATAATGAAGATAGGGTTTTACCGCGTCCTAGAATCGCGTTAACATGGTCCGAGGGACTGTTTCAAGGACAAGGCATCCCACTATCCGCCGCCTGGGGACCCGTCCCGTAGCTATGCCAAGCCATGTCACCCTCCCGAGAAACTTCATATACTACGTCCGTCGTATATTTAAGTATATTCATCGCGTCCATATTTATCGTCTATATTATAACCGAGCCGATACCTCTTGAAAACCTATTCGTAAACAGCAAAAAAAGAGAACACCTGATGAGCAGCTGATAACTGAACCAATCAGAAACAAGCGGGATTCTTTGAACCAATGAGAATTCGTTTTTCCGCATACTTGCGATCCTAAATTTTTAATGGAGCTTCATGGATGTGTCTTCCTTGAGTGCACCGCCTATTGTCCATCGATTGAAGATGAAGATGTACCTGCTATACATTACCTCCATTGACCAACAACCAGTTCAAAAGATTATACTAAAACTGCCAATCAAACGAAAAAACCAAAACCATAAATCTAAAACCTCTGCAATTTAAAACAAAAAACGTTAAACCTCCACGCATCATTGTCAGAAAATTAGCACAATGCACCAAAAGTCACAAACTAAATAAGCTAATCAATAACATTGAATTATTTCCAGTGTCCAATTTGAGTGAAGATTCTTATGATTATGTTTTTGGTGGTCGACGTGAGACCCCGCCAGTCACATCATCCATCAAGCTGACCTCACCACCCATACGAATCCGAACAGATGGTAAACTCTAGATTCCAAGATGTATAATTATGAAAATATTATTTCTGCCCCTAAAACTAGAATACACAGCAACTCTAATTGGTGAAACAACATCATCTACATCGCATTTACAACAAAGCAGTCATCACTTACGTAAGTCTGTTCTTAAATTTCCACCTAGGACTCCACCCCGAACCACATCAGTATCAGGATCATCAACAGTAACTGCTGCCACAACAGTGGAATTGTTGAATAACACTTCGAATAAATTAGCAAATGGCGAAGCGGATGAGGCTACATTACGTCAATTGCTCCTCGAGTATGTATTCAAATTCACTTTACTCTCCTTCCTTCTCCTCTGTCATTGTCTACATCTTTTTTTTTTTTTTTAATTTTACCTTTTGTTCACTGCATCCTTTTTCCCAGAGTCGTTTTATGTTTCCTCCCATTATCATCCTTTGGTTCGGAGTTATTGAGATATATTGCCATAGTGTACTTTTCGAAGAAATCTGAGAAACTTAGTTTGCTTGCACCTTCATTTTGTTAATTAGATGACATGAGGAACTCATAAGAGCTTCCATCCTTTCATTTCGTTACCATATCCACATACGATGATTACGTTAATTTATTCATTTCGCTCTTCCCCACTTAGTGTCTTTTTATACAACTTTTGCTACTACTTTTACAACTTCTTAATTATCGCAGAGCATGAGACTGCATAGCATATGCTTGTTATATGTTTCCTTTTAGGGAGGGTCCTTTTAGGTTTTTGTGAATTGTTGGATTTAGGTGTTTTATGAAGGATATAGGTTGATTCTTAGAGCAGAAACTATTATTCAACTTGTACGAATAAAATTCAACAATAATTGTTGCGAATTTTACGGATTAAAGATTTTTTAAATTTCACTCAGAGAAGAGTTTCAATACACCTTAATATGTGATGGTATCAGAAATTATTGTTTCAAAATTCTTATTAAATAGCAAATACCATAGCATGAGCAGACCATCACTTCTTTTCTTTCAGTATTCATTATTAAGTATATGTTTCAGTTTTGCGTCCTTATTAAGTGAACCCTTATATATTATGGGCAATATCCCATATATTTTCCATCCATATTAAGACTATCCTGATAAGGTGGTAGTTGGTTGGTGTAGGTGTTAGCGCTCTCGCCTTCCAGTCTGACGATTCTGAGTTGGATCCTCAGTGCACACGTCAGAATTTTTCGTAAGAAATTTTCTTTCGTGTGAGTCGGATATACTACCTGACGCCACCCTCGTCGTTTCGATGTTGGTGAAATAAAAGGGTACCTCTAATACACTCGTTAAAATAGCAGACAGCTCATCACTGACTCTATTCAGAGGAAGAGGGAAAACTAACAACACTGATGTAGAAAAGCAGCTGGTTATGTATTCACTAAAAAGCTTTACGTAATCCTATAGGAGTTTCACTTACTTACTCATGTATGAATTTTTACTCATGCACGATTTTTACAGAGTTATATATTCCCCAATAAGTCTTACGTACTCCTATATGAGTTTCACCTACTTATGCAGGAATTTCACCGATTGATTTAGAAGTTTTACCTACTCATGAAGGAATTTCGTATATGCACGATTTTTACAGAGTTATATAATTACCAAGAAGTCTTACATACTCATAATAGTTAAACTTACTCATGAAGGAATCATTTCACCTACTAGTGAAGGAATTTCATATACTCATGTAAGAATTTCACGGAGGTATACTATATTCACCAACTCCTATAAGAGTTTCACCTACTCATGTATTAAATTTACCGATTGATGTAAAAGTTTTACTTACTCATTCAAGAATTTTTGAGAGTTACGTATTCACCAAGAAGTCTTACGTACTCAGAGGAGTTCAACTTACTCATGTATAAATTTTACCGAGTAATGTAAGAGTTTTACCGAGTAATGTAAGAATTTTACCACGGGGTAAAAAGTAAGAGCTTCATACCAATTTTACCTACTTTTGACAGTAGATTTGTCATTATCACATCATCTAAGTAAAGTTCCTACACAGTGTTGATTGTTGTAGGTGAAATTCCTACTGCTACATTTGTAAGTATTTTACAAATATCAATTAAAGTTTAGGAGCTTTCACACATTTGTTGGCATTTCTCTTATTACAAAGCTTAGTTATTTTTCATTTAACATTACAGGTAAGAATTAATCCCACATTTGTAAGTATTTTACCTATAATATTTGAAGTCTGGGTGTTTCCCTCACATAGGTATTTTTCCTATTGTTTTTGGGTTAAAAATAACAAGTAAGAATTTATGCAACATTTGTAAGTAATTTACCCACTTCAGTTGAAGTTTTTCCCACATATGTTGGTAATTCTCTTATTACGAAGAGTACATATTTTTCCTAATGTAGTGGGTAAAAATTACAAGTAAATTGTTTTCCACATTTGTTTCATTTCTTACGTTTGTAAGAATTTTTTCCACATTTTTAAGTAATTTACCTACATTATTTGAAGTCTAGGAGTTTCTCTCATATATGTTTGTATTTCTCTTATTACAAAGCGTATGTAATTTGTAATTTGAACTGTCGTTGGTAAAAATTACAAGTAAGAATTTTTCCCACATTTTTAAGTATTTAAAGTGTAGGAGCTCCTTTCACATTTCTTGGTATTTCCATTTTTACAAAGCATAGATATTTTTCCTACTGTCGTGGATAAACATAACAAATAATAATTTTTACAACAAATACTTAATTTTACCCATATAATTTAAAGTGTAGGAGTTCCTTTCATTACAAAGCGTAAATATTCTACCAACTTTCGTAGGTATTGTAAGAGTTTTTCATTTACTTATTTATGTAGACATTTGTACCATTTCAAAATTTACATACAGAATGTAAACAAACATTTAACATTTTTTCCTATTCTTGTGGGTATTGTAATTTATTTACACGTATAATTTAGGTAAAGCTCCTATACTTTTTTTCCTTCGTAGAGTTATATATTTACAAATAAGTCTTAAGTACTACTCTAAAAGTTTTTCATTTAATCGTGAATGAATTTTATTGATTGATGTAGGAGTTTTATTTGCTCATGTACGATTTTAGAGTTATATATTCACAAATAAGTCTTCCGTACTCCTATAGTTTATAGGAGTTTTACCTAATCATGTATGAATTTTACCGATTGATGTAGGATTTTTCCTTACTCATTCAGGAGTTTTATATGCTCATGTAAGAATTTTTGAGAGTTAAGTATTCACCAAGAAGTATTACTTACTCAAAGGAGTTCAACTTACTCATGTATGAATTTTACCGAGTAATGTAGGAGTTTTACCTACCTCTATAAGAATTTCACTAAATAAGTAATTTATCCACATCAAGCATTTATATTTTTCATAATTTGGTGGGTAAAAATAAGAAGTAAGAATTTGTAAAATATTCGTAAGTATTTTACCCACATCAGTTGAGTTGTATGAGTGTCTCCCATATATGTTGCAATTCCTCTTACTATGAATTGTAAGTATTTTTCTTACTTTTGTGTGTAAAAATTTCAAGCAAGACATTGTTCCCACATTTGTAAGTAATTTACCCATATCAGTTGACGTATAGGAGTTTTTACCACATATACACGGAAAAAAAATAAATAGTGAAATTCACTAGAAATAATTAGTGAAATTATTGTTGTGGCAAAATTTACTACTATGTGTAGCTATTTTTCCTATTTTTAGTAGCGAATTTCTCTAGAAATGTTCTTGTGGGAAATATCTCTAGAGAAAGTAAAAATTACTACGGATTCAATAGTAAATATTACTACTAAATAGTAAAACTGACTAGCAAATAGTGAATTTTGAGATTTTTCACAACTTTAAAATATCTCTAGTAATAGTAAAAATTACTACAGATCCAATAGTAAATTTTACTACTAAAAAATAGTAAAATTGACTAGCAAATAGTGAATTTTACTAAGTAGAAAAATTTACTATTGTATATATAATAAATTATAATAGTAAAACTAACTAAGCAAAATTCGCTAGAACTAGTAACATTTTCTACTTGAAAATTAGATTTTTTCACAGCTTGAAGTAGTAAATTTCACTACAAAATATTCGCTAGAAATAGAAAAAATCGCTATTGCAATAGTAGTAAATTTTCCTACAAAATAGAGAAATAAAAGCAAATTTTGCTATTTCAAATTGTCTTAGTAAAATTCGCTACAAATAGTAAAATAATTTCTTTTTACTATACAAATGGTCTAAGCTCAAACCCAATTAAATGCATTCTTTTTTTTTATGTAGGTATCGAATTTTACTAAATGTAGTGAATAATATTATAAAATTCTTTCTAATGAATCAATTTTATCTTATTTTTCATGTATCGAAGAAATAATACATATTCTGATATAAATTTTTCTTTAATATATTTTAAAGTTCCTTTTAGGCAGCATTAGTGATATTAATGCCTCCATATTTTAATAGTTTTGATAGTGACACAAAAAAACCATCCACCCTATTGCAAGGCAAATTATTATGCAAATGATATTATTTAAATATTTTCAAGAAATTTTCGAGAAAATAATATTTTTCTAAAGAAAACTTTTCTTTATTCTTTCCCTTTTTGTTTTCAATTATGAGCAAAGAAAATTGTTCCTTTAAATGGATGCTCCACAAAGCATTGGATGGAATCCTTGAGATTTTTTTATATCTACGGGTATAAAATAGAATAGAATGTTGTCTAGACAAATTTAAAGTGAAAAGCTACGACATATTGTGATTGTACAAATTTCAAAATGGTATATATATATACATATCCCATCAAATGAATCGCTGTTCTGTTATATAATAACATGACCCACATTTTAAACGACATTAACAACCATTCCAAATGAATCACAATTATGGAAACAAATACACGAACAAGAGATCCTTTGTCGACAACGACGGTCGTCATATTTTCGAATAACCAATTTATACTCTGCCAATTTCAGCAGTTGCCAATTTATATCAGAACAGTGAGTGAGGAGTGGTGGTGGTGGTGATGGTACTGCTGTGACCAACCGTCCAACCAACCAGCTAGTTCATCAGAGGATAGAGATTTCTAATTTACGATAATAATCACGAAAATGCCACAAATTTCATACAAATAGAAAAGAGATTATTTTGTGTACGTTTTGATGGCAGGAATAGCAAAAAGCTGAATGGAATGAATGAAACCGTCGGTCGCTTTATGTGTCAGCAGGCAAACTATTCTTAGCAATTACCCATGGTTATCAAACTTTTAAAGGGTTTGGAATTTCTGGTAATTAGGGTTTTTTATTCGATGGCTTTAGAGGATCTCGCTTTTCGTGATTAATTGGTATTTAATCTGTGGTTTTTTAGGTTTGTTTGTCTGTTCTTCATATGAAAAGAAAACACCAAACAAAAAAGCAATTCAAAAATGTTAACACTCAACTGTGAAAACAAAAAACAAAAAAAACATTAAAAAAATAAAGCCAAACTCATTGTTTTTAATTTCTCCATGAACCGATAAATATGTAATTTATATTAATAATGATAGTTTTAATTATTTACATAATATTTATTTTATGCATGTGCAGTTTTCCCATATTTATCATAAATTTTTATTAAATGTTTGCTTGCTTGATATAGCCATAAAAAATAATTTTAACACCATCCAACCAAAACCAATAAATTTTAACCCAACTTTAATTTATCATATTTTTTCCAACCATTTTTTTTAGATGTCTAAAAATATTTATAATCATATAAATTAAAATCCGATGCCGCAATAAGAAAGACATTCACCAACTTTTTTCGGGGAATCAATCTTCTAGAAAAATACATTTTTGAATTAGATTTTTTTAAATCCGTATTTTTATAAAGCTAAGAAACTAAACAAAAAAATAATCAAAATGATGAGCCCATTGCCACACAGGTACATAATTTTTCACTATTTATCATTCACGTTTTTTTCTTTTTGATTTTTGGGGAAGTTATTGGAGTTATGGTAATGATATAGATTTTTGTATGGAATTGCATAGGTTTTACTTTACTCGAAAAGGTATTGGATGGTTTTTTCGATCAAAAAATTATTAAATTGTCAATGACATTGTCAGGATTTGAACCTAGGAAGAAAACAACGTTTACTGGTTTACTAAATCGTCCTTCTCCAGGCGGAAAAATAAGCTATTATTTGAGTTTAGAAAGACTTCAGACCATTTGGAGACTTCAGTCTAGAAATCATCTAAAAAAGCTCTTAAAGCTATCTTATATACGTCAAGCGGCTAAAGACGAATATGATTCAGAATAATTTCTTGAAGATGTCTTCACCCTTAATGTCTTAATTTTTCTTATTTTGTTCTAAAAGACTTCTCGTCTTAGAAAAGTATTCACAGAAAAAATAAGAAGTAAATTTTACTAAAAAATTACTACTTCAGTAGTCAAAAACCAACCTACATACTTACTAAAAAGTAGTAAATTTTACTACTCAAAATAGTAACTCATATTAAATAACTAAAAATAAATTAATTGTTTTTTTTTATTTGTTATTAAAAATTAGGTTTTTTTTTTTTAATTTTGTGAAGTTACTTTTTTTACTTTATTAACTTTTATTTAACTCTATCGGAAAAGTAAAGCATTATGTTCTACAAAGTTCCAACATCTTAAAATGCATAGCCATAGGCAGTGAAATAAAATGTAATACAAATATGAACTCACAATTTAAAACATACATTCAAAAAATGCTAATGCTGTGATTTCAACTGAAGCAAGTATGATAGTAGAATTTACTACCTTATTGTAAATATTACTACTTTTGGTAGTAAAAAAGGAAAAAAGAAGACATTGTCTGGTTTTAAACTCATGCCTGAAAAAAATATAATGATTGTATCTCAGTTATTAGTAAAACT
>JXPG01005479.1:0-10642 GCA_001015175.1 Megaselia abdita | reverse complement strand
CTACACCAACCAACTACCTATAAAAAGTTTAATAAATTAATAAAACAAAAATCAAATTAAATTTTAATTTTACGAAATATTACATTTTTTTGTTGTTCAAAAATTAGTAAAAGGGACATTTTGTTTTGAAAATTAATAAAACCCAAGTACCAAAAGGGTATTCAAAGGTTCTATTACTTTTAGCGGTGCACAAGACAAGGTATTCCGTGACGTCTTTTTTGAAATTCTTCTTACAGAGGTATTCTAGAAGCACTAAACACGTAAGATATTCTCAAGTAGAGCAGAGTACGTATTCTAGAAATCGCTAATGCTCCTTGGGAATAAATAAAAGGAACATCTCATCTCAAAAGTCAAACAAAATGTTCCTAATATTAAAAAAATATTTTTTTTTGTAAAGTAACATTTTATTTTAAAAATAAATTAAATGTTAAACGTTCTAATTTATTTTTTTTTAAATTATATAATGTAAAAAGGAATAAATGAATGAAGGAAAATGAATAAATTAGTGAAAAGAACATTTCATCTCGAAAATCAAATGTAATTTTCCTTTTATTTTATATATTTATATTATTTTTTTCTTTCTAAGTTTAATATTATTTTTATTCTTATTTTTATTCTATGTTATACGAAACATTTTCACCAAATATTGTTTTAAATTGTTATGTGTTTTTTGCTTAACAACAGATAAAACTAAACTTTCTTAGAGTTTTCGAGTTATTTGTATTTCTTTTATTCATTTTCTGAACAAAATTAGACATTCTTTCGTTTTAGATGCATTTTCATACAAACATTTTATATTTGATTTTTCTGGATATTATTTCGGAATTTCAGGTTCAATGTCATGGGATGTTATTTCATGTTATAATATCATTTAAATTCGAACATAATTTCTTTTCTTTTTGATGATATTTCATTTTTTTAGGATCCTAATTCATGGATGCAATTTCATATTTTCAAATTATTTAAAAAAAACTTCTGTACTTACCTTTATTTAAATTGGTTTTCAAAAAAAGAAATTTTTGTTTTCTTTGAATGGGAAAATTTATTTTTAATGAGTGTCTTCTTCTATATATTTCAGGTAAAAGGGCTAATCACTAGGGATATTCGTTGAGTGGTAGCCTTTCTGGTGCTAAGTCTCAGATCTTAAGTCGCGGGGCCGCTTATTGATTTGATTTAACCTGTAACATTTTTTAGAGAATTCCATCCACATCAGGTGTCTTATAACAGTTGATTTGTTTCCTCACTATAGATTGGGCCCAGCTTCAGTCATCCTTTTGCTGATATATCTGGACATGTTCTGGGACTTTTCAAGGATTCTCCTAAGTCTAACTGTGTATTTGAGGATTCCATCTCTTCGCTGTATCGTTTCCACGCACACCATTGGCAGTCTTCGTTGCCTGAAAATAGATTTATAGTCTTCCCATTAGTCCTATACGCCCACGAAACATTTTTAGAGATGACATCCTGATGATATCATTGTCTCAGTTTTTGTCTCCAGTTGATGATGATATCACCAAGGTATCATTTGCGTATCAACCAACGAGTTTTCACACTAATACATTGTTAAAAGTCAGATTAGATTTTCTATTGACAAAAAAATCATCCCTGACTTTCCAGTTTTTTGTACACCTTCAATTGACAATAAAGTCGACAAAGGCAAACCAGGGATGATTTTTTTGTCCAGAGAAGGTCTTGTTTGACTTTTATCAATGTATTAGTATGAAAACTCGTTGGATGATACGCAAATGATATCATGGTGATATCATCACGACGTAGCGGGGATCAACTGGAGACAAAATTTGAGACAATGATATCACCAGGATGTCATCCTTAAAAAATGTTACATGGGCGATTTATTGAAAAGGATCCTTAACCTGAGATTTTCATTAAAGTAAGAAGATAATTTCTTCTGTTTCGGCTAATTTTGAGGCGAGATGAGAACGTCCTTGTAAATGTAAGAAAAAATATTGATAATCTTCTTAATTCAGATAATTGAGATTAATTGAGCATTCACTGAAGCCAAAGGTAACAGCAAAAAAAAAACCTTTTTTTAAAACGAAAAAAGAAAGTTCAATAAAAAACTAAAAGTTCCCATCAATCATTTTCTTCTTCTTACTTATAATCCCCAAGAGACGAAAACACACCATTCTTGAAGATCGATAATCGCCCACTCAGAAATCTGACACATTTATAATAAGTCTTACATTTGAAGAAAACCAACAACATCTCCATCGTTTATCGCATTACCTGATCAAATAAGTGAATCGATTCTTCTTTCTTTTCATACATAAATAAAATTCTCGAAAAAAAAAAAGATGGTCAAAAAATAAAGTTCTCCCAAATTCAAACCGGTGAAACATGAAACAAAGTAATAACCAAAATAAAAGTAAGTCATTTTGATCCCATAAAAAATGTGTTAATTCTCACAAGTCTTGAATTCTTGTTATTTGTGTCGTCGAAGTCGATCGTCGCCGGAACGTCTACACAAAAAGTAGTGAAGAGTATCGTTATCTCACATTCTCTGAGTGATGATAGTATTGCAAAACAGATAAAATTCCAGAGGCGCAAAGTTTCACTTGCGAAGTCCGGTTACTTATTTATTTTCTGTTAATAAAAAAACTAAATCACACAACGAGCCAAAGCTGACTCAAGGTGTAGCAGTGATATTAAGGAATGTTTACTTCCTATGTGTTTACCAGCTGCTTTTCTACATCAGTGTTGTTAGTTTTCCCTCTTCCTCTGAATAGAGTCAGTGATGAGCTGTCTGCTATTTTAACGAGTGTATTAGAGGTACCCTTTTATTTCATCAACATCGAAAAGACGAGGGTGGCGTCAGGTAGTATATCCGACTCACACGAAAGAAAATTTCTTACGAAAAATTCTGACGTGTGCACTGAGGATCGAACTCAGAATCGTCAGACTGGAAGGCGAGAGCGCTAGCACCTACACCAACCAACTACGTTAATGATTTATTTGGAATCTTCGATTTCAACTTTACTTTTCTTATCGATTTTTGATTTTTTTTTTTGTAAAGCTATGGGATTTTGTGATATTTTAGGACTTCATAAATATTTGTTATTCATCAGAAATTACTTGCAAAAAATAGTTTTTGTTGGGTTTAAAGGGAAACATTTAATAAGATAGGTTTACATTTATATTCGTACAATTCAAAGCTTAGCTTATTAAAGTTGTCTACTATGTTAGATTTATATGATAAATGTCCTTAGAGTCCGATGAAATTTTCCTTGGTCCGTCTTTAGACAGCCTACTTGGAAAGGATTTCCATCTCTCTTTATCTTGTCTTTCCAGAAACCCGTCCTTGGGCCTCCTTTTTGCCAAGGACTTCGTCCAATAAAGTAAGGCCGTTTCGATCAGAATCTCTGACCATACCGCCCATCCATTCCCTTCAATCCAAAAGGATTCGCCTTCGAAGGAGAGTAAGGAAGACTTTGTAAATCCTTCACGGAACAAGAACCGACAGGGACCAGATTTCCAAATACCCGACATAAAATGAGAACTCAAAGCCTAAAGTTCAATTACTTCCAACACCTTATATATACAACCTACAGTGCGATACAAAAAAAGCGAAAGAAAACCCCATTAATCACAATAAACGCCTGAAGATCGACGACCTCTCCGCACAGATGCAAATCACTGCCTTTTTAAACGACGACCTCATTTCCGCAAAATCATGTTGCAGTGGATTCACATGGAAAGCGTTGAATAACAATGATTTGGAGGAAAATTGTAATTTCATAGCGTTACCATAATTGAAATGACTCAATCCCGAGACACATTATGGAGAAGAGAAAAGACATTACAGAGATAATAATAGGCCACAGACATATCAATTTCTTACTTTGTGTTATACATTTACATTTTAGTAAGATGCATAGTTTCGGTCGCTCAGCTTCGTTCGAATAAAACAGTTATTATAACACATTCCATCCGCTTGTTAATTTTCAAAAAGTGATTTCTAGCTTCACTCTTAGAATTTTTTGAGTCTTCTTGTATATCATAGTTGTAGGGTTAAGAATTAGGAATTTTGTCAGAAGTTTTCTACATGAAATTGGTGCAAGTATGTGAAGCATAGCTTCGAAATCAACGAGATGAGAATGGTAGAACATTGTTAAATACTGATTATGATATAATATAGACATGCAAACTTTCGAAATCTGATGTTTTCCATCGAGAAAGCTCTTTGAAGCTTGCTCTGGTAGGGTGTTTCGTTTCAGTGGAAAACATCAGACTTCGAAAGTATCTATATCTATTATTCGTCAATGAATATATTATAACTCAAATATTGACAAGAACTCCTTGGCAACTCGCTTCACACTGCGTCAGGACTTGAGAAGATTCTTGAATTTAAGATTGACCCTCACCACAAGTTCATGGGCTTTGAAACGTAAGACAGTTCTGCATCCAGAGATGGCTTATCTTGTTGTGTTAGATGACTCTATCAGATAACATCATCAGGAAAGGGATTCAACTGCTGGGGATTATATTCATATGGTGGCCTGAAATATATGAAACCTGGAACGAAGCTATGGGATGGTTAGTAATGCAGCCGAAAGAATGGGTCTAAGAGTGAGCTTCGTGAAAGCGAAGTACATGAAACCGAGTACGTCAAGCCGCATAACTTCACCCTCCACTTAAATATCGACGTGAGTCTAATGACAGCATTGGTTGTCAAGTATTTGGAGAAAGCTTCAGGTCTAGTAGGAATTGCTAGCATATCGATACAGATACTGAGGAGAACTTAATCCAGTTTCCTGCAGCTTATCTTTACCTGTTCTACTTTGCTGTCTACAGCCGCAAATATAAGTATCGGTCTGACGATCGTAGTGAGGATAAAGTATGCCATTTTTGAATAGAAACCCAAGCTCTTGTTCAAACTTGCACGACATACATAGTAGGCTGCTTCTTTAGCCTTCATATAGTCCTTACTTCCATAGCCCTTTCTTCAATATTCTTACTCGACAAAAGCTTTATGCTTAGGTATACCTTCAGATATTTAATTTCATTAGAGAGAACCAGACGCTGAACACCAAGCAATTAAGTGTTGAAGATTTGAGTGGTGCCCTTCCTAAATATAGGTCTAACTTAGTCTTGTCCGGATTTACCCACAGAAAAGATCTCATTGCCCCTCATCCAGTAGCTTCAGTACTTTACCCAGGCGTCCACTAACAACTACACCACCTCATTTATGTGTTCAATCTTCAGCAGTACTTCGTTCTTAGTGCTTAGATAGAAGTCCTCTTTGTGGGATACCTCTGGTCTCATACCTAACCATGGAGCTCCCACCAATGTTAGAGTTGATGCTTGATATCCAGCTACAAACCACCTGAACTCTGTGGCAATCTTCAGCAGTACTTCGTTCTTAGTACTTGAACAGAACTCCTCTTTGTTTCATACCTAACCATGGAACTCCCTCCAATGTTAGAGTTGATGCTTGATATCAAGCTACAAACCACCTGAACTCTGTGGCAATCTTCAGCAGTACTTCGTTCTTAGTACTTGGACAGAACTCCTCTTTGTTTCATACCTAACCATGGAACTCCCTCCAATGTTAGAGTTGATGCTTGATATCCAGCTACAAACCACCGCAATTACGGTCTAATATGTGGCTTGGCTTTTGATATTTAAGAGTATATTGTGCTGACTATTTGTTCTTTGATTGGGATGATGCTGCTCTCTTGGCGAAGATGGTCCTCAATAGCTATGGCGTGGCAACCTGAGATGGTCGAAGGGATGCGTTTTTGAGCTGCATAGTTTGCTATTGGCCTGTCTACTGCTTTGTATTGTGTTGGATTGTAGGTAGTTTGCCAGCCACCGTTTTTAATGATTCGGGAGTATTGATGTTTCCAGGATAGTGAGGAGAATGCCTAGATTTACCAGTGCGATTATGATTGTTCTTAGGTGTGTTTTCTTGGCTTTCATTCCATATTGAATCTAATGTTGGATTCTTTGAAGTGCTGTGACTGTGCTGTTGGATTTCCTGAAGCTATATTGGTGTCCTGCTGGCTTGATAGACTCGTTCATAGTTGGAATAAAGAGTTTTTCTAACGATAAACGATACTAGTCTATGTGAGCTACCTTTATCCTGGGCAAGCCAAAACTCTCACGTTTGGATGTGACGGGTTCGTGCGTCTAGTGCATTCATCTCTTCTCCCATGATTATGCCGTAGGTGCTTCAACGGTTTGGTAGGTAGCGGAGATTGTGCCCTATTAACTGATGAAGCGAGCGGTATGTAGATGTTTACTAGACTGATTTTGGTATTCTCTAAGGTTAGAAGTGATTCCTTGTTGGTCTATTGTGGTTGCGTCTAATGATGGCAGGGATAGAATTGTGGATTATAGAGGCGATTTTTCCTCTCTCACGGTCCTGCTATACTATGTTGCAAATTTTTGCTGTCAGCTTAGTTTCGTAAATTGCTGCAATCATAATGTTGTGTTGGATTCATGGATTCATGATCCAACACCACTCAGAATTTCGTGGATAATACCTCCTGTATATGGTACGGTTGCATCTTCTTCGAGAGGATGTCCTCGTAGAACCAACTGATGGGGAATACGCACAAGAGAAGTCATTATTATCAGTGACCTGCATATTGATTGACTTGTTAGAATTTGAACAACCTGAAATGTGAGTTGAAAGCAAGATACCATTAGTTTCTTCACTTGAATGGGCCCATCTACCGTATGCCAGTTGTTTATCCAACGTCGCCGCATCTTTTGTATAATTCACAGAATTGTACCCAATTATTATCCAATTATCCAACGTCGCCGCATCTTTTGTATAATTCACAGAATTGTACCCAATTATTTGCTTTAGTTTCCTTTAAGGCCTACTTATAATGGTGTTAAATTTCTATACATGTATTTCAATTTCGTAGATTTATTCTTAAATGTGTAGAATACAAAAGACCACAATAAATACCATCCAAAAAATCCTCAAAGTGCTTTCTCATTAAAACATAAATGTTAAACCAAGCTCGTAATGTTGTCGTACGTTATCTCATCTCCATTCTACCTCACATATATGGATTTCTTTCTATAACCACTCAAAAGACATAGTATTCCTGCCTGGCTATATTATGTGTGGAGAAGGAGATACACAAAAGATTGTAAAGTAAACGTAAATGTTGTAAGAAATAAATAGTAGGTGGAAATTAAAATAAAATCTCTTTTCTCTCCTTTCACCCGAACCAGCAAACCAACTAGATCTCATGTTTCATACGAGAATTTTAATGAACTTGAAGTAAGTAAGCAAACATGCTGAATGTGCATCACACATCGCGCCATCCCATCATGTTAACCTGAATCATATCAAGTTTAACTTTAGAGAATATCATTGTTAATTAGTATGAAGCTGAAGAGAGATGGTGTAAAAGAAAATACCCAACAACATGCAGTGTATCTATTAGATAGTTGTCTTTTTTTCTCTCTTTTTTTTTTTTTAGTTTTCCTGATTAGGTGTTGGAATGAACATAAAGTGGAAACAAAGTCAAGAAGAAGTAGCAAAACTGTCACGACTATCATTATGTAAATGAATTTCACTCTAATCTAAACATAATTATTATTTCTGGGTAGTTGTTCTGCTCTTAAGAAGGAGTTTCTAAGCTATAAGAAGACAAAGTTATTGGACCTTCACTAATGAGTTGGTTGGTCAATTGTAACTGACATACCAACCGGTTACTAAATCGAACCGGACCGTTAGATATTCGCTTTAAAAGGATGATGCTACATGACAACTTCATCAGACTTCTTAATCACATTCTTACTATATTTGTCATTGTCATTAGTTTCTGGTATAGTCAAGTCCATTTTAAGATGAGTAACTTATTTAGAACAAGTTTCTTAGAACTCAAAGACAAAGTGATATGTTATGAATCAGTCGAGCAACGGGTTGAACAATGAAATAGTAGCGTATGTTTTCAAGTGATAAGAATTGAGCAATATGTTAATGATGATAGAGGAAAACGTGGGCGGCTTTTATTAAGAAACAAAGGCTTTGATGTCTACAGGAAGTATTTTTCTTTCATCACTCAAGGGAATGTTTGAATTCCTCAAGACGCTTTTCAGGAAGAAAGTTTAGATAAAGGCTTTGGCAATGGAATTTCAGAATCTTCTTAGTTTACTTCTTAGTTTTATTTAGTCTACTGTTGAGTATCATTGTATTTCATCAATATCGAAGATGAAGACAATTATTTATCTCCGACTCACACGAAAAAAAATTAAAATTTCCATGTGTTCAATGAAGATCGAACGCAGAATCATCAGAGTTGAAGGCGAGAGTGCTACTACCAAAACCAACCAACTACCTTAATCTATAAAACAATATGAATCCACTATCCATGAAATCATAAACTGAAAGCAAAAAATCAATCATAAAGAAAATTGCGGAAATAACTAAAAGGTTTACCAATCCCTATGATTTATATCATGGAAGAGGTCGTCGACACCCAAACCAACCAACCAATCAATCACCTGATCCGACATCGACACCTTAAACAATTTATAGCCAAAGTCCACCAGAAACGAGAAATCTTTTCAACAGCCCACTAGAATTCAATCGACTGGGCGGTTTCTGTCTTATATTCATATCTCGATATCGTGTGGCGCATAGACAGCAGACCAACCAACTGCTCTCAACCGACCACAAAAAATTGCAACCACATGTCATATTTACCATATTTATAAAGATAAATGGGAGCTAAAGCAAGAACTTTCTTTCCAATCGAACGATGCGCGATGTGATGGGATGAAGTATCTATAGCTGGGTATCGACTATCTAGCTATATGGCATGGCAGCAAAACTAGTTTGCCTTGTGGTTCAATAAACCATCACCATCCATTTATATTTTCTATGTATGATCTATTGCTCAGCTTAGCACGCTATAGATAGTTTTTTTAAAACAGTTTTCTTCTTTCTATTCTTTCAGAGACGTTCTGTATCGTTTATCATTCAAATTGGAGTTGCGTGAAAAGTCGGTATGGGAAGCCACAGAGGAGAGCATCAGGACGTGCCGTTTAAAGGGTCAAACTGAAAAGGACTGTCGAAATTACATAATGGTGTTGCAGAACTACGAGAACAGAGTCTACGCGTGTGGGACGTATGCATTCAATCCGAATTGTTCATGGCGCCAGGTTAGTATCTATCTTTCATGTCTATCTCAAAGTTTCTACACCACAAAGTTGCAGCGAGAAAAACTAAGACTAAAACTAAACCTAATAATTATTAATGTCTTTAACTATAACTACTTGACGCTTTATCTTTTGTATTAATTCAGTATTACAGGCTACATAGATTATTGGTGGGTTGCTGGCTTCGGATTAATAATGTCTTGATCCATTTGGAACTAGCTACTAAGTTTCGCTTTATGATCTCAGGAAACTTTTGGATTGAACAAATAGTTTTTATTAATAGTAGGCAATTTTAGATCTCTGGAAGATATCGGAAATTATTTTTTTTTATTTAGAGGAAAGTCAGTCATGACTTTTTGTTATACAGTGTGGTTATCAAGGTCTAGGGTTTGTTTGACGAGACTTGAACCGTAGTCGCTGTCATATGTTCATCTACAACAAAAAAATGTGTTCTTAAATCATCAGTTCAAGTTTAAACTTTGGCTTCAGTAATTCATGTGAATTAAGGTCAATATTTGTCCTGTAGTAGGACATAGGTGTTCTTATATAACTGATACAGCTAAGGATAAGCATTCTCCATTCGTTGTTTTCATTGATAGCCTCAAAGATCATACGAAGCACTTTCCTCTCAAATACCTTCAGGAGATTTCTGTCTTATTCTGACTCAGTCCTATATATCAGAACAGGTATAATGAGAGTCCTGTAGATGTTTAGTTTAGTGCTTCACCGGATAAATCTATGGACCTTAACACTCTACTTAATCCAAACAGTGATCTCTTGAGTGATGTCGCTTTGGGTGTTAACTGAAGACCCAAGATACGTGAAATCCTTTACTGACTCAAACCAATGTTGATGTTGGTAATATCTGCTTGGTTTCTACTCGATTTCAAATATATGGTGGTCTTCTCGATATTCACTCTGATGCCCATTGATGTAGCATGTCTACTGATTTTTTGTAGCTTGTCTTCAGATCTTCCGTGTTTCTTGTGACGATGTCAATTTCATCTCCATACGCCAAAATTTGGACAGATTTGGTTATTATGCTGCTGGATGTTCTGATGTTAGCTCTTTTCTTCTTACTTGAACTGATCTTTTCGTCTCTGTAAATGCTCACTTGCATGTTTTAGGAGCTTAGTTGGTATCCCATCAGATCCAGAGCTTTTCTTGTTCTTGACCTTCGATATGGGCGCTTTTGAGGGTGGTGCTAGTTCCTCGGGATCCTCCTCAGAGATTTCACTCGTTGATGTTTCTGTTGAACCATCGCCAAGAAGTTCTGTGAAGTACTCTCAGCAGCTGTCCTTGAGGTTCCAGCTTTCAGCTCCATAGAGCAAAACTGGCATGATTAGCTGGTGATAGAGCCTCACTTTTGTTTTACGATATAGTTGCTTTGAGGCTTTAGTCACTCACACATGGTAGAGGCAAGGATATTATAAGCGATATTCAGCAAGCTTTTACAACGTGAACTTTACGGTTGGTAATTGGCGCTTACGTACAA
>JXPG01005476.1:37888-48831 GCA_001015175.1 Megaselia abdita | reverse complement strand
TTTTTTTTACATACAAGTGTATGTAAAAAAAAATGTATGTAAAAAAATTCCCACCCTGCATACCAAATTCTACTTTTGACTTAATTTAAATTACGTCGGTCTTTGAAGACACTTATTATATTGAATGAAGCTTTGCAGTATATAGAGCTACTTTTCTCACTCCTTCTTTTATGATTTGTTTTTTTTTGTAATGACATTCTTTTCTTTAAATAAATATGACAAGAGCGGAAGCCAAGTCTACATACATTGACTGAAATATGGTCTTAATTCATTCAAGGCTTCCATTGCTAATAATTGAGTTGCTAATAAGACCAATTAATACTTGAAAAAAGGCAGCACTATAACGTTCAAGTTTGAAACGTTCTAGCAACCTTTTATTTATACACCGAAGGAAAAAGGAATATTTTTTTAAAATTCAAATTGAAACAATTCTTTTTATTTTTTCTTCTTGTTTTTCGTATATACCAACCAAGTTATCTAACCACTTTTTTCCTCCGAGACATTTAAATTATAATGAAATTCCAAGTATGAATATGCATGAATTTAAAATACACGACGACGACGTTTTACAATATATATCTCGTGCTCGTATCTACTACACCTCCAGAGAGCTTGTATACATTTAGCATAAGATGCATTTTCATGTAGTTTCTTTCTCGGTTGATACATGATTTTAATATGTGTATGTATGAAATATGTCCAATTATTATATGTAAATTGTAAATCATCTACACTACAATCCCTTAGATAGCTTCTAGATATAGCTAGATAGCTACTCCTTTCATTTCGTATACCGCGGGAAATTGTGTGAAATGAATTGATAATTCAATTCAACCGCGAATGCATTAGAATTGAAAACGGAAGAGAGATGAGTTACTTTTAATAATATTTTTAAGGCACGCTATTTAAAACTGCTAGCAATTTCCAAAGAAAATTTCAAACACGTAAAAAAACAATTAGGTTTTTTCGGTTTGCAAAACATTTCCGCTGTTTTAATGAAACAAAAGAAAATTTCTGTTTGAAATTTTTATTCAGTCAAAAAGTTTTTATGTACTCTAACTATACTTTAAAAGTAAAAGCAGCAGAAGGTTCTTTTTTTTGCTCTTGGTCACCATAAAAGGGGGAACCCGAGTGAACTTATGGTGCTGAAATGAAGTTATTATTGACATAA
Source organism: Megaselia abdita (assembly GCA_001015175.1). NCBI lineage: Eukaryota > Metazoa > Arthropoda > Insecta > Diptera > Phoridae > Megaselia > Megaselia abdita. Next base: position 47,660 of record JXPG01005476.1, on the reverse strand, counting down.
GGAAACAGAAAAGTTTTCTAATAAATTTTATTCTATTAATTCAAAAGAAAACTTTTTATTTTAGAAATCCGTTCGATATCGATACATTTCTCAGATGGAAATGATTTACAATTCCTATAGTTTATCCGGACGTGCTTTGGGAATTTATTTTGGAAAATTCAATATTTCTGTCGCGACAAAGAATTAGCTTTTTGTTCTTTAAATTGTAACGGTGGATATAGCTTGCAAATGGTCATTTGAATGCTTACATTGTAGGTATTTTGATTACGTACTGAAAATATTTAATCTTAGTCTTCTTGTTCTATAGCTGAAATAAAGATTATTATTAAACATATTGTTGATCAAATGTTTTTATTATTTTTATTATTTCTCCAATTTGGCTGATTTGTATAATACAGTTTGGAAGTCTTAATTTAAAACAAAACATATTAATCTATTTAACATTAATTTCAAAAAAATCTAGTAATGTGTAAAATGAATTCTGATGATTTTATATCTTTATTTATGTCATTGACTTTAATTCGATTTTCAAAAGAAAAGAAAGCTTTCCTGTAAAAAGTCTTTTTTATAACTTGACATTAAACCAGATTCTCTAATTTATTATACGTAAGGTCAATTTTCAAAATTGAAATGCTATTTCAACGATAATATTGCAATAATATTTTTCTGTCTTGATGTCGCCACTGAATACAATAGTGTCACATTGACCACAGTTAAGCAAATACTCCTAGGTGTTTTAGAAAACGAATATGTATAAAGGAAAAGTAACTTATGAATACTACGAGGAAAGTTAGAAAAGTTAGGCAGAAAACGGAACTTGTTATGGTTTCGATTAAATACATAATCATGAAAACCACGAGAAATGTTATAAAGAATGTGGTCTAATTGAAAAAATGAAGAAGGATGTGGTCAACATTTCAAAAGCCTAATCAAACATTAATCTCTCCAAAATGGCACATAATTTGCAAAGAATTAGCATCTGAAAGCTTCCCGAGCTATTTCAATCGGAGTACATTTTTTAAGGTTCGGTGTGTCTAAGGATAATGAACATGCTCAGCCCTTTTACCGAATCTGTATATAAAAGAAGCTAATTGTTCTTATTGTATATTTACATCTTCCAAAATTATAGGTAAGTAAAAATAAAAAAGTGAATGACTTTTGGAAATAATGGATTTTTCTTCTACAAAAAGATTAACAAAAATTAAAATCTACCACGAAGATATATATTAGACGGTACCTTAAAGGTCGTTCCTAAAGATACATTCAAACTACTTCTGATATTTTTAATTGAAGTCGGTGATAAAACGATTCCTTTCATTTATGCAGATAATGTTTCTAGCACTTCTGACCCAAATTGCAGCAAAGATATTAAGGAATGTTTGCTTCATATGTGTTTACCAGCTGCTCTTATACATCAGTGTTGTTAGTTTTCATTCTTCCTCTGAATAGAGTCAGTGATGAGCTGTCTGCTATTTTTATTTCATCAACATCGAAACGACGATTGTGGCGTAAGGTAGTATATACGACTCATACGAATGAAAATGTCTTACGAAAAGTTCTGACGTGTACACTGAGGATCGAACTCAGAATCGTCAGACTGGAACGAGAGAGTAATCATCACGCATCTATCATCAGTAATATTAGGATCTTTGATGATGACTTTCTTGTAGTTATTTGTTGATATAACTGTATCTTGTGTAGCTACCATAAATGCTTCTGTCTCACCATAGAGCTTACCATTTAATAACCATTTGTTTGACATATCTAAGTCAACATTATCATCATATGAATAGTTCTATGATACTGACCATGCAGTGCTTTTTAGACCAGTTCCTATTTAGAGGTATCATATTTTTATCGGCTTCGATGATTGTTAGATGATCGTTAGAGTTCTTGTATTAGATTTTGCGAAGAAATAATTTCGAAGTTATTCAATTTGGCTATCATGAAGATTTTTAACAGATGTTTTGACAATTATATTGCTCTGATTCATACATAAATATTTATAGGTATCATCTTTGTCCATTTGTTTTGTTTTTATTATTGTTATTATTATTATTATTATTTTTAAAATAAGTGTTACATAATATCAAACAATATATTTTAGTTAATCTTTTTAAAAAACCCTTTAAGAAAAGCTCGAAAATGTATAATGGCACATCAGGAGGAGTCGAATTGTTAATGTCTAAAAAGTAATATTGCTACCAGAGTTTAAAATGCAAAATAATTAAAATTTTTGATATAATTACGAAATCAACAAAATATAAATTAAAGAGGTATATTAAATGAAAAAATCTAAAATACTATTAAAGTTGACAAAATATATATTCAATAAGTCCAGATATAGCAGGTGATAAAACTGAAGGAAAACTTACCGTAATAGTCTACACCACAATTAGTGGTTCTCTGAATATCCATTATAAAACTTAATGATATCGTCTCTATAATACTACGTTCAATGAAATATTCAGAAATACCACAAATAGTCAAATGAAATGGAACAAAAAGAAATTATGTAATTCCTCGAGTAATCTGTGTTGGGAAGAAGAAAGAACCATTTGTACATTCGAAATGCTTTGCATTGCTATCCTTGTGTTCATTAAATGGAAATACTTTACAAAATTAAAACTATGCAACTTTATTTAGCATATAGAATAGAAAAGGAAGCAAAGCAAGAACACTTCACTTTGAATTTAGTGAGTAGCGGATAAGCAATTTATCTTTCTTGAGGACCACAAGGTTACAAAAATTGTTTCATTATGTTGGCAAAGTAGAAAAGAACACAAAAATCTTGGAAGAAAAGAATGAAAAATGTTGAATGCAATAGTAATTCAAAAGAGTAAAAAGGAAATGAAAAACTAACTGCTGTTGTTGACAAATTATTCTCAAACTCCCCATATTTATTCAATTCCCTCCCTTGAAATAGGGATATATTACAAAATTTTTGTTCAGGTTTTCCGAACCGAACAAAGTGGGGGTGGTAAGATAATATTTTTAATCTCAAATTCTCTTCTTTTCTCTTCCACTTAATCCAGTCGCATGGTTGCATAGTGTCCTTAAATTGAATATTCTCTGTTCTCTCGTCCAAACTTCGTTCTTTCTTCATATTAATATTTAAAGATCAAAATTGGAGAGACGAATAAGCCAAATAAATTTAATTTCAAGTTCTTTTTTTTAAAGGATGCATCCATTCAGGACAAATTACTATACTGGTGTCTATGCGCTTGTGTCCTATGGTAACATGGAACGAACTGTGGTGAAATTAAAAAGTCATAAAAAATTAAGAGTTTTTAATGAAAAACCAAAGAATTGAAGAGGATTTTGTTGTAAGAAGCTTTTACTGTTCAAGCAAATAGTTTCTATGTACTTATATACTCTGTATAATTGCATATTATTTCGTTGTTTATTTGTTTATTTTTTGTCGTAAATTAATAAAATATCATGAACTTTAATTGTTAAGTGTTTAAAATTTCAAATATAGAATATGATTGAAAATAAAATATAGACTACATAGTTTTATTTATTTATAACATTTTTTACACAACATATTGTTTACTAGCTTACTTTGCTTACATTACTTTTATATAGGACTTGCTGGTCTTACTAATTTCAATAAACCTTATTTGCACACAAAACATCCCATGTAACATTTTTTAAGGATGACATCCTGATGATATCATTGTCTCCAGTTGATCCCCACGACGTCGTGATGATATCACCATGATATCATTTGCGTATCACCCAACGAGTTTTCACACTAATACATTGATAAAAGTCAAACGAGACCTTCTTTGGACAAAAAATTCATCCCTGGTTTGACTTTGCCGACTTTATTGTCAATTGAAGGTGTTCAGCAAACTCGAAAGTCATGATATAGTCTTTTTCGATAGTGAATGATATCACCATGAATGATATCACCGCACCTATGTAATGTAATGTATGGAAATTGAAGATTTGCTATCACTTAATACTATCAGTACTTCCACTAACAAAAAAACGCTCAAGCGCTTGATATGCTTGAGGCTTTGAAGTCCAAAATGCTTGAGATGTTTACATTTAAAAAGTTTAAATTCCTTAATTTTCCAAAGGTGCTTGGATTATTTTGGCGTTTTTTAGTTTATAAACACATTCTTAGAGCATTGACCCCATACAGAAAAAAAGTTCTACAAAAGTTGTTGAGAATTTTGTAGGAAAAAATCCTGTTTACTAAAGGAAAAGTTTCCGTGTTTTGTGAAAAGCATGCTAAAATATTATGACTAAAAATAACGAGGGTATTTTTTAATAATAAGTCTTATGACTAAACAAAATTAAAAAGTAATAAAACTAATTTTTTCTTCTATTAAAAATAAGGTATTGAAATTAACGCCTAAAGATAATTCTTTTTAATATACTAGATATTTTCTGGATTCAAAGATCAAATCCTTTCAAAATAATCAAAATCTATATTTTTAATTTTGGAAATCTATAAACTTACTATCTTTACTTTACTGAAATTATTTATAGGTTTATTATAAGTTTTCGATAATGTTTTAGTATTATTTATTTATTATTTATTTCAAGTTCAAACAAAATCATCCAAGATCCCTGAAACCGCATGAAAAATCCTTTTAAAATCATGAAAAACGTTTAAGTAATGTTTAGATGCTGTTTTGTAGTAAATAATACCAAAACAAAATTTATACATATTCAGCGTTATATTTTCGCTTAAAGTGTTAAAAGACGAATGCTATAAATTCAGTTGTTGTTTTTTTTAAATTTTATTAGCTTGGAAAGGCTTTCAATGACATATGACATATGTCATTGACATATGAAAATCATTATTCTCAATGTAACGAAACAATCTGTGAATATTTCCGATTTTTTTTCAATCAGTGTATTCAGATTCTTTGACTAACCCTTAAGATGTGTTTGTACCCAAAATAAAACTAAATGGTGATGTTTTTAAACCGGCTTTTGACCAAGTAAGAAAGGAATTGAGAAGATTAGTTTGATAGTAAATCTAGTGGACCAGATGGAATTCCACCTTATTTGTTGAAGAACTGTGCAAGTTCAATAGTTCGTAAGTGTACCAATATCGATGTTGTTTAATTTATCTATCAATAACAATCAATTCCCAACCAGATGGAAGGAGTCTTTTATAATTCTGTTACATAAAAGTAATTCGAGATCAGATTTTAAAAATTACAGAGGGACTGCAAAGCTTTCTGCAATTCCTTAGCTTTTGGAAAAAAAATCATTGGTCTTCCATCATTTGTGATGTACAACATAGCTTTATGGAAAACATTCGACTGCCACAATTTTTTTTTTTAATTTCCCGACAGCTACTATAAGAAGCTTTGTACATTGATCACAAATTGATTATATTTATACTGATTTCACAGAAGCTTTCGACAGGGTAAATCACAATAAACTTATCATGAAGCTAGGCAAAATTGGGCTTATGTATTTTCAGGAGTTCCACAAGGAAGTCATTCGGGTCCGCTTTTGTTTTTAATTTACATCGATGACTTGTATGATTGTATTCATTATTAAAACATTTTGTTCTACGCTGATGATTGTAAGATTTTCAGAACAATCAAGTCTTCAACAGACGGTGTACATTTACCAATGGACTTAGACAATTTGAATAGCTGGTGTGAAAGTAATTTGATGGAGCTAAACCTCAACAAATGCCAGATTATGTCATTTTATGGAAAGCGAGCTTTTATTGACAATTATTATTTAAACACTCACAATAGTTATCAAGGATCATGGAATGGAATTTAAATTTAATTGATTTGAATGTGTCTTACGATAGAATTAAGTTTAATGTATTACTAAGTTTATTGTAGGCTGATGTTTTTTAACTATAGCTGAATAAAGAATAAACTAAATTAATTTATAATATATATAATTTCATTCAAATAGTTTGTTTTATTTTTGTGATAATTAAAATTTGAGTAAGAACTTTCTTTCTAATGTATTGATTGCATTCCACGCCCATTTTCTGACTCATGTCAAGATTCCCCGTTCAACGATACAATTTCTCAAATCTTGAAACCGACCTTTCCTTACGTTTATGCTCAAAACGTAATGTTAACCATTACTTAGCGTCAGGAAAAAAACCCCAGAACCTTGTCTAGTTTAAATGAACCTATCCTTCAAATTTGGTGAAAATTGGATGAGAATAAACAAACATACAAACAAATATACAAATATAATCTTTATATGATTTGTGATACTACTAACACAAGCAATATAGCTAGCCAACCAAAGGTAGCTTAAGAGGAGAATGAGATATGATGTGTCTGCTATTTAGCAAGTGTATTATAGGCACCATTTTATTTCAGGTACTGCCTCCGACTCACCCAAAAGGAAATTTATCATAAAAAGTTCTGACATGTGCACCGAGGATCGAACTCAGAATTGTCAGAATGCAAGTGGAAATTTCTAGTCAACCTACACCAACCAACTACCTGTGTATGCATGATAAGGAATAAACTTTGTGTAACTATTAAATTTTCTTAATAATATTCATGAAGTAACATTTTCCTCAATTTCTAATTCCTATTTAAAATTATACTTTAAGTAATAATTTTAGTATACTTCACTAAATTCTATTCACCCCATTTTCACAAATTAGTTCAATTTATTTTAAAACTTTTAATTAATGTCATAAAAAAAAATATTTCAATAAACTTTAATTTCATAAAAATATGAAACAATAAAAAATATTGAAAAATGAAATATTAATAGTTAAACATTCAAGTTTTTCAAACCAAATTCAAATTAAAACCAAATTAATATTTAAAAAATTATGGAGATTTTTAGTACAATTTGATAAAGTATAAAAAAGTTCACCCACAAATAAGTTGGATAATAAAGATTTTCTCCTATATACATTAAACGACTGCAGACTAAATTTTTCCACAGACAGAATAATAAAAAGGCTTTAGAAGGATATTCATTGTTTGACAATTTAATTTATTTTTCTTGAACATAATAGCTTTCATCTTTAGTTCATAATTAATATTCTAATTAAAACTCCCTGGTTGATTCCTCTTAATGTTTTTCAAAAGAAAATTCATTTCTGGTTCTGAGAGTGAAGTTAGTATAAGATGAAAGAAAAGTCATTTTAAAGAAATTATCCTTTTCTTGTTATATAAATGCTCTGTACACAAACTATGGTATAATTTATATTTAATAAAATCCTAAGCAAATACTTATTGTAAGATACTTCTTATTAAGAGGAAGAAATCAATTTAAAAATTAATTTTCCGGTTAGAAAGTCTGTTTTGAAATGAACGGAAAAAAAACACACAAAAAGAAAAAAAAATCCGAAACCCCAATATTCGTAAAGTATGTTTTTCTCACCTCATTAAAGGGATTTTCAATCTCAAAGGACTTTTTACATTCTTGAAGCAAACGAAGAATAAGCGATAAAAGAAAACTGAAAATAAAATCAAATTAATGTTATTGTCTTCTAAGGGGATAAAATTTAAAGGGATTCAGACAGAAATGTTATTTAGAGTAATAATAGGAAGTTATTAACGGTAAATCTTAAATACTATCAAGATTTTGTTACTTCTTCTTATGCTTACGTCTACATCTTCCATCCCGCACTATTTCTGTTGGTGAACAACGTTCCACGAAGACAAATTATTATTATAACTTTTTCTTGCCAAAATCCATTTTTATAATTGAAAAACTTTACAACTATTGAGCATTTTAATTAAAATTATATGCAAAACGTTGAAGTAGGTAAAATTAACTTTTAGTGACTCTTTGATGAAATTTAACTTTACTTTTGGTGAGTCATAATTAGTTTATTTGGAAATGAAAAGGTCGAATCGTGAATCATCTGAATAACTTTCAATGGAATTATTTCAATTTTACGTATTCGCTAATTACTACATCGTTCTTAGCTTTGAATCTTCTCATAATAAACGAGTTTATGATAATTGAAGGCAACTTGTAAACCATAAGTAATTTTTCGAAAGAAGATGATGAAAATAAATTCGCTGAAATTAATTTTATGTAAATAATATTAAATTCTTTTTTCAATTTAAATTTTCAGAGTATATATAAGAAAATTAAACTTCAAACAGTTCAGACAAAATACAAGCGGAAGGGTGTATATAACGCAAGCAAACGAAGTCAATATATGATGTGTCATCAAATGAAAGTCATATCCTTGTCATTTCCAATAGAATGAACCAAAAATTCATTATATGGATTTTTAGCCCATTTCTTCAGTATAAGCTAAATAAATATACATTTTGACACTATATATCATGACGGATATGTCCTGATGACAATTGAAAGATGTGTGCGGTAAAATCGAAAAAACTATTGAAGCAAACATAATTAAATAGTTTAATGTAAATATATACACAACCTTTACTATATACTCTCAGTTCTATACTTACTTTTATGTATTAAGTAACTCTGTTTATTACTGTACTATTACAGTGTAATGTATTCAACAGACTTATATATATGTTAGATAATAGATGGATCCTTTGTCAAATTATGTGTATGACAGTTTTTGTTTTATTTACACTTGTATCTATATATAAGATAAAAACGTATATCTTTTTTTCAATTACGTTATTTCTTTCATCCTTTTTATTTGCTTTGTATCGAATTTGATTTTTATACTCTCTAGTCGAATATACTGTGAATATTTAATTTATTCACAAAAAAATAAAGGAAAATTGAAAAAAGGAAAGATAACATATAGAAAAGGAGCACATATATATGTTTCAACAAAAGTAAAAGAGTTATGTGCCTTGAGATATTGATATAATTTGCATATATTGTCAAGATTTTCTTATTTTAACTTTGAGCATGGGATTGAAAAATAAAATCCAAATTATGTTTTAATTATATTGAAAATTCTATTCTTTATTCTGATGATGTTCTGGATAAAATTAAAAAGTTATTATTTTTTAATTTCGTTTTTAAAGGGTTTTTTTGTTTTGATTCGGTGATATTTTATTATTTAAACATTTTGTTAAAACACCTACTTATATTTCTGTAAGGGTTATTTATTCATCGAATGTTTTGAAATTCAGAGTTCAATGCACAGAGTGTTCTGTTTCATTACATAAAGTAAATGCCGATAAGCATTATGTTGACCGGATCACGAAGCAGGCTTTTCTTGAATAGTTGGACTGATTTCTAAGCATTTATATACAAAGATGTTTTAACCAAGTTATGATTCTACCAAGACGAAGTTTCTTCTACAGAAAAATAGAATTAGACTAAGTACATTTATTAGTATTATAACTGAAAATAAATACTTTGGTTAGCTATTACTAATCTTTGGGGGCCAGTCTTAAACAGGAATTAATATAGTGACATCTTATTGAAACCACCCAAACGAAAAACCTCACTATCGGAAACTGAGTGATCCCTGAAAACCGATTCAGTAGAAGCCCTGTAGAGAAAGCAAGCTAACAACAACGAGGGAACACCAAAGGCGAAATGTCTTCAGATGACCGTCTTCCAAGGAGAAAGGAGTCAACAAACCAGATGGGAAAAAGAAAGACGCGGATCCTTCCTCAAGCAAGGAGGATACATCCAAGGAAAAACATGCCTGGCTAAAAGTCACCAGAAAGAGGAAACGGAAGAAGAATGGTAGGAAAAGATGTAATTTATGCTGATATGATTCGTAGGATGTAGGCGGACCCGAAACTGGAGGAACTGGACAATAAACTAACTACTAACTAACTAACTAACTAACTAACTAACTAACTAACTAACTAACTAACTAACTAACTAACTAACT
>JXPG01005476.1:16095-37497 GCA_001015175.1 Megaselia abdita | reverse complement strand
TCAGGTAGTATATCCGACTCACACGAAATAAAATTTCTTACGAACAATTCTGACGTGTACACTGAGGATCGAACTCTACCAATTACCTGGAACTGGACAATACTGTATATAAAATAAGGGGGACGCAAAAAGGAGAGCTGTTAATTCAGCTTAAGAGCAGGAAACATCCGACGTCTTTTCTTAAGGAAGGCCTTGGAACATCTTTAGGAGAAAATGCCGAAGTGAAATCTCTCACTACCCTATCAACCATCGAGTGCAAGGATATCGACGAGATAACGACACCAGCAGGTATAGTAACGGCGATAACAAACCAGTACGAGATCTGCGATATATCATTGGGAAATATATCCTTGAGGAAGGCTTAGGGGGCACGCAAAGGACCTCTATCAAACATTAGAAGCGAATGCGAAGAAGTACTCTGATGGTTTTTGGCATAAGGACGCTTAGTCGACGAGGACAACCTTGTTACTGGTGGAATGAAGAGATAGAAGGACTGAGGAGGAAATGCCAACAACATAGAAGGAAACTACAGCGCTCAAGAGCAAGACTCGATTTTGACGAACTACTTTCGGCATTAAGGATAGCAAGAAAATCACTGTGCAAAGCGATAAAGGGAAGTAAAAGGCAACACTTGAAGGCTTTCTAGGACGACTCCGACATGACATCATGGTGATGTCGAAGCTGAAAGTAGAAGTTATTTCCTACCAGAGCCAACATATATAGATATAGAGATATTTGAGCTAGAACCCTGGAAAAGTGCATTCAGGAGGGAATGTTCTCGCTATTGATGTCATTAGACTTTTTGAAGATCACATTGCTAATGTTGAAGTTAGCCGCGTTCATGATCAGCTCAAGGATGATGTTTTATAAGTAGCATGAGAGTGCGCCGCTCTGTCTTAAACATAAATGAGTGCAGGCGGCTATTATACAGCTCCAGCGGAAATAAAGGCTTTCTACTCTGTTCTTGTAAACATTTCGAGCTTCTTTCCTGTCTCGTAATACCTTTTCGTTCAAGTTTCGTTGCTTTGTGTTAAATGTTTTATTTTCAATAAAAGTTCATAAAATATTAAGTGCACTTTACGCATTTCTTGTTCACTTGTTAACATAAAAAGACAAAATATTCTATACAAAGCGACAATCAAGAAAGGATTTTGAACGATTCTTAATAAAACACTCTATAAAATTAGAACTTTAAAAAATATTCTTAAACATCTGTTGTCTTATGAATGCAATTATATTCAATAATTCATTCTACATGATGTATTTACCACATCTATATCATCAAATCGATATGTACATAACATGTTGGTACTGATACATAAGAGAGAATATATAAATGAGAAGCCAGTCAACTATTCCTCTGGACATTCTTTTATCTATGAGATTTCTTTACTAACGTTCGATTCGACTCTGCTTGCTTTTTAAAAATTAGAGTGGCTGATATCAAGTGACTACCTTTGAAAGAACCATGTTGTCTGACTCTAAATTTTCTTTTTACATTCACTTACCGTTTTTCACTTGCTGATGCTTTTTCCATTTTCAAGCACAGAAAAAGATTTACGAGAGCTAAAGTGCAGACTGAATCCGGCTGTAACCATGTTTATTTATATAGATTGGTTCCACAAAAAACGGTTTTTGGTCTACTATTTTAACGTTTCCCATAAATTACACTTTTTATGGGAATCATAGAAAAATAAGAGAGAATTTGTTATTAAATCTTTAGTTTTATGTAATATAAATGTTTACTTTTTCCCCATTTTCGCAAAACATGTTCTGTTCATCGTATATTGTAAGATGAAGATGCAGTAATATATTTTTCGAACATTGTTCCTATAGATGTAAGATATACAACATGACTAGATAGAATTTCCTCCTTTGAAGTATACACGACATATTATCGTCGGTTGGAAGAACTGCAGAGTTAACGTTAAAATCTATTGCGTGTAAACGTCATCGAGTCTGCGATAGCTAACCAATCCCACTATTTCTTTTATGCTATTCCGAAAGAGTTATCGAGGAAAAATGTAAATTTCCAGTTGTTTCAAGAGCTTAAAGGCAATAATAATTTACAAACAGACTAATGTTTCCGCAGCAGGAGAAATTATAGCAACTATTCCTCCATTTCTTAGCTAGCTTTTCTTAAAGAACAATCCGTTCGTATGGGATGAATTTAATTTTATCTTTTATAATACCTTTCTAGTAACATATATTAACGCAGCGAAAAAGTCAACCGAAACGACAAGTCATGTCTTTTTCAAAATTTGAATTGAACAAGAAAAACCAATTAGTTAGACCAGAAAAAGCTGAAAGTGACAATCAAGAAGATTTTACTTTACAATCCTTTTATCATAAGCTCCTTTTACTGTACAATTTTAATTATATTGTGGGATGTCTTTTCTGCTATTTCCATGAATAATAAAGGATAGTGGCTGGTCGGAGAGCTCCAATGACAGGTATTGAATTTATTCAATAAATTATTCTTATACGTTCAATACAGCATATATATGGTAAACAAATTGCTTTTGAAGCATTTAAATCCTATCAAATATGAGGTATAAATCTAAGTAATGCTGTTTTATGTATAAGTTAAAAAAAGGAAGAATTGCATGGTGATGCAGTCATGGGGATTTTTTTTTTAGTTTTGGATAAAATATATCAGAAAAAAGTTGTCTCCTATTTTAAGAAGTACATTAGAGGTACAATTTTATTCTATCAAAAATTTTGAACGTGAAATTTGTTTATCGTGTTTTTCTTTGTGTTTAATAATCAATTTAATAATTGTTATCGTTCAAACCAGAGTTGACAATTCTTCTTGTTGGTTTTCTCACAAAGCGTTCTGTAGTTATTTGAGTTTCTCAAAGGGCAACGATTAAGATTTCTTACTTTTATCTGTCTTTTCTCCATTAATGTGTAGATATCTTTGACTATTTAGATCTTTGGTACAGAGTTGGCTCAAGCAATGAGTCTTGGGGAGATCCTTCTTCAAGCAGTAGATTTGAACTTCTTCCATTACAACTTTTCTACCACTTAAAAAGGAGTTGAATAAATTTGATGCAACACCCCTAATACCCAGATCTTCAAGGATATCAATTCAAGTTTTATGTTCTACGAGGTCAAACGCTTTTCTGAGATCAATGAAGAGTATGAGGTAATACTGTTCCATATCAAAATATTTATTCATAGATTTAAGAAGCGCTCAGTGTTGCTTGTTGTCCTGAATGTTTTAACAAACTTAAGCAAATATTCATTTAGTTTTTCTGCAATTTGTTTGGGATCTTGAAATACTTCTCCATTTACTTACGAAATGTCAATAATCAACCTTTTTTTTAGTTGATTTGGCTACAATTTCTTCATTGATTGCTGACCATAGCTTCTTACTGTTAGCTGAGTTTATAACTTTCTGGTAAAAGTTTTCCTTTTTTGCATAAGATATTTTTTTCTTTCAGATTTTTACTTAAACTTTCATAAGATCTTTTAAAATGTATATTTGTTGTATAACTGCTAACCTGTTTGATAGTTTATCCCTTTTTGTCATCATACTTAGTATCTCCAAGTTTATCCATTTGAATGATTCCTTCCTGATTTTCTTTTTAATAGTGGTTGTTGCTATTATTTTGGCTTGCTTTATAATTTCAACAAGTTCAGGTAAAGTTGGATTCTCAATACTTTCAGAAAACAATCTGACATATTTAATTTACTTAGAAATATTTACTTTTTTGAATTCTTTTGTCATCATCTTCGACTTGTTACTACTCTTTAAGATGTATTTGAAATGTAATGCTTTGTGATCATAAATACTATTTTAAAGCACATTTACTTTCACTGTTCTGTTCGTATTTTTATTTCCAATAAAATGTGATTACATGATCAATTATCGTTTTCGATGAAGAAGTTACTCTAATGGCATATTCCATTGATATTGAGTTTAGTATACGATCATTGTAAGATTAAATAATGTTAAGATACTGATTTGTGTCTTTGTTAGAGGTAAGCAAGCTAATATTTATATCACCAACTATTATAGCAATTCTCTAGGTTTTCGAGATAAGATTCTAGGTCAAGCAAAAACACAAAAAAACACAGTATTCGATATATTATATTTGTTTTATTTTTTTTAATCTCTTTTATATTTTATTATTAAATTTTAAATAAAATGTTTGTGGTGACGAATTTTTAGTTGAGATTTTTGTGTTCTCTTGGATATTCACATATTAAATATATTTGTGTGATACATATATTTAAAAAATAACACTAATTCTAGAGGGCCGAACATAATTCCCAGAGTCGACGGACGACTACGTCCCCAGACTCTCTAGAACAATCCTGCAACATTATATTTTTTCTTAGAATTCTTCTGAGACACTCAGAATTTATGTCCAGTTGCTCAATAACTCTTAAAAATCACCAAAACTCACTTCACTAAAAAAATGAAACGGTGCAGTAGAACTACGTTCCGTAGTAGCACTAGGTTTTTTTTCTATAATTAATTATAAAATTACACAACTCACAGTCTCTGTCATTATCCTCACTTCGAATAATATATTATGAACCACAATAATCATACTAGGATTTGTAAAGTCCATAAAAATACATTTTGCTTTAATTGACCCTTCCTATGCCCATGTATTTCCAAAATTCTAATGGGGGTTATGGACCTTATTGGTACCTTCAAAATAATGTATCACACGGCAATACACGATTCCAGATAACGAAGTTATGCACTAAAATGTAAATTTTTTATAGGACATTTTACTGTTTTCGCCTCCCTATGCCACTGCATATAGAAATTCCAAAAAGTAATGATGGGGGTTTGAGGGTCTCATCAGTACCTTCACAACGCGGTATCAAACTTAAAAATAGTATAAGATTTTCTTAAATAAAATTTAAAAATGCTTAAAATTGAAGCTTCCAGAATTTAAGCGCTAGCGCAATCTGGTGTCGACTGCTTATGTCAGTTTGTATTTAAAAAAAAAAAAAACCCTAAACAATCTTGAGGGCCGAAATTTTGTTTTTTTAAAACCCTTCAGTCGAAAGCCGATTTCGGCAATCGGCTTGACAAAGCCGACGATCCTCCTGCGGAAGCTGTAGCAAAAGGGGATTTTTTTTTAAAGTTCGAGAGAAAAGCAAAGCCTAGGATTTGTGAGCCGCTCTCCAGTCTACTTTTGTTCAGAAGTCTTCAATTACCCAGGTACTGCTTCGAAAGCAACTTGAGTCTTAAGGACGGCGAGTCTATTACTGCTCACCTGAGTCAAAAATTAAGCCGTATTCGATGAAAGTCGACTTCAGTCGAAAGTCGATCTCGACAATCGGGTTGATAAAGCCGACGATCCTCATGAGGAAGCTGTAGCAAAAGAGCAACAAATTAAACGGGTGCTTCATGTCAAGAATCAATAGTGAAAAATATGTCCAGCTACTCCTAAAACAACATTTCCATAAAGTGCTTGACAAGTCATAGTAAGCCAAAATTCGAGCTTTCGGACAATGCTTGCATGTCCCCAAACTCCCCTAGAACAATCATATTTCCTAATCCATAACCCCGAGAATTTATGTACAGGTTATCAATCACTGTTAAAGTTCATTTGCTTCACTAAAAAAAGTAAGAGGCGAGCAGTTACTATTTCGTTTTAAAAATCTATATTGATTTATCTATAGTTGGTTGGTGTAGGTGTTAGCACTCTCGCCTTCACGTCGGACAATTCTGAGTTCGATACTCAGTGCACACGTCAGCATTTTTCGTAAGAAATTTTATTTCGTGTGAGTCGGATAAACTACCTTACACCAACTTCGTCATTTCGATGTGGATGAAATAAAATCTAATCCACTCGTAAAAATAGCAGATAGTTCATTACTGACTCTATTCAGATGAAGAGGACAAACTAACAACACTGATGTATAAGAAAAAACAAACATTCCTTAATATTACTGCTCCATCTTGACTCATCTTCCACAATTTAGCAACAAAATACCCCAACAAAAAAGACTCACAGTTAGTTTTGTAAATACATTTTATTTGTTGTTGTTTATTTTATATAATATTACATAATTCTTATTTTATAACTTAAGATAGAATAACTTTACAATTTTAATTTATAGGTATTATGTTTTTTAACATATATGTTTAACTTAGTTTCAACTATTTCTAAAATACAATAATACTTCTTTAATCCAAATCATTTTAATATTTAATATTTGTTTCACAAACTTTCTGAATTTTGGTTGTGTAATTTTTGTTTAATTTAATAATTAATTAATTTATGAGATTTTTCCTAAAATTTTGTTTCTATACAATAATAATTGGTTAATTTATTTATTTATTTTTGTTTCTTTGTTCCAAAGCCATTATAAATTTCCATTTACCTTTTTGTAACTTGCCATTCAATCTTAATTAAATTTTATTGAAGTTTATTATCTTGAGTTTCTATGGTCAACTCTTTAAAAATAAAAGTAGGTATAAATAGAATACCAGACAAATAAACTAAGAAAGAAATGTTATTATTCGGTAGAAAAATAATTACATGTCAGTGGATGAGAAAAAGGGGATGTTTTGAAATCGATTGCTTGATTGGAAGGTTTTATATAAAATGATATGATACTTTATTATCTTTTACAACGATTTACTTAAAATTAAATTTCACCTGGTTTTCCTAATGGCAACTAAAAAATTTCATATATCACTTTGATATTCATCTTAATTTAAGAGAATTTGTTCTTCAAGAAAAGTTAAGTATCTACCTAAGAGGACTTTAAATTAAACCTTTAATTGACATAAATAACTTAATGAATATATTGCCTTGTCCTCTGCAAAACTTCTTTCATTCTTTCTCTTTCATTTCAATATTTTCTGATATGGCAAGAACATTTTTATAAATTCATAATTTTGTTTGATTTTTTTAAAAAAAGGTCAAGTTTTTTAGAAGATAAATTGTCATCGGCAGTTAAATTTGAATTGATTTTTTTTTATTTATTCTGGTCTTCTTCTTTTAAGAGAATAACAAAAGCGTAAGCGAATTCTATTTTGATTGAGTTTCATTGAATTACCACACTTCGTTGGTCTGAGAGTTCCTTCAATTTGTATAATTGTCAAACGACCCTAAATACTCCAAGGCAGCTGTATAACAGAAGTGATATTGGTCCTGGATTGAGAAAAAAAAACGTTTTGTTTTAATTGATTATTTTGATGTATTTCTGTTAGAATTAGAGTTCTATACAAATATGTAAATTGAGAAAACCCATATTTGATCAGGTTCTATTACGACGCGGAGTTGAGTCTGTAAATATGGGATCAGAAATTTCCTTTCTTTGGTGTTATGTGCTTTACGATGTCAAAGAAAATTTAATTTGGTGGAAATGGGAGTAATTCAATTTCAGTTTTCTTATTGATTTTAATCTCTTCTATAATCACTGTTTATGTGGTTTGCTCTAACTCCATACTACATACGTAAGGTATATGGGGTCAATGGAATTTATATGTTTGCACAACTTCTTTTACAGCATTTTTTATTTTTTGTTAGTTAAGAGCTACTTTATTTCAATTTTAATTATTTTTTTAAGGGTGGATTATTTCTTGAATTTAGTTAAACTTAGAGAGAATAATAACGGGAAATAGGGGTATTGTTGATATACTTTCTTCTTAATGATTCGAATCCTAAATTGTCGAAAAGGAAACGGCTTCGTAGCAAAACAAGTATTACATCTCCGTTCGAATAACAATTGAAGTTAAACCGTGAAGAAAACAGGAACTACTGCTTCCTGCTTTTACTGTTGAAATTATGTGTCATATATATATATCTATATAACTATAATTACTCCAGCAATACACATACATATTTTTTAATTAATATGACAATATTCTGAACGAATTTCGTAAAACTTGATGCGGAAAATTCGTCCCACTATGGCAGAGCTTTGTCCCATGTGAATCTGCTTTTTGAATTTTTTACAACTATACCATTATAATATTTATGAATTACAAACATGATGACAGATTTAAAACAAAAACGTTTTTGAATTTCCTTTTAGAAATTAAATTGTAGAAGAATTTCGGTTGTGCTTTTCGGCATTCTGAAGTGAGCGAACCAAGCGTAAACATTAGTTTACAGAAAAATGTAAGATTGTGATCAGCTGAGCGAAATCCTACACAAATTTAGGATGTACAATTAATAAACTTTAAACATAAAAATGTCATTGTTGAAATCACATTTATTTGATAGTTTGAAGAAAACTTTGTATCTTGAAAATGAAATAAATGATTTATTATTATACATACAAATGTTTGGGTTTAAAGACAAAAAATAAGAATTTAGATTTTTCATTCCAGTTTCAATTGAGGATATGCTCAAATTCAACAAAGAGGAACCAGCTAACCAACTATAGAATACACAAAAATATCTTTTCTATCCTCAAAATAAACTCCATCTATACAAAATCTACTTTGCAGAATTACCGTTAATGATTTTAACATCCAGTGAATCTTGATTTTATAATCTATGAAAATACCCTTTTAACAAATAAACACCATTCTGATTCCACAGCTCACTGATTGAGAAACAACATTCTCTCTCACTCTGCATGTAAACTGATCCCTTTTCATCCGTATAATCCGTTAAAAGTCGAATTCATCCCTTATTTAAAAAAAAACTTGGCATAATCTAATTAAAATTCTGGTAAACTTACCTCCGTTTGTACCATTGCTGGCCTTTGTGATCTTAATATTCTGACGGTTTGAAATACATCTAATACACCCTCGTATTGCATACGCTCCAGCACTATACTTAAACTAATGAAGACACCTGTGCGACCGACACCTGCACTACAATGAACAGTAATAGGACCATCTTGCCCAAACTGCTCTTTTGTTTTGTGAACCTGTCCAATAAAATCAATAAAACCTTCACCAGATTTTGGTACTCCTTGTTCGGGCCAATCAATAAACTGGAATTGTCGAACTGTGCGGGATGAACCATCTCTTGCATCGGTTACCTGTTTTGAGAACAGTTAGTTATTAATATACATGTTGTGTTGAAGTATGAAAAAAAATACCTTGAATTCTCTTAATTTATATTGTGGCATATTATATTCAGCGATTGGGTCTACAACATAACATTGATAACGAACAGACCTCTCATGCGGCCAGTATTGAAAACACTTTTCCTATTAAAAAAATAAAATTAATTATAATTAGAATTATTAAATTGACTTGCTATAAATATATATTTTTTATTTAACATATATATTTTTAAAATAAAAAATCAAGTTTTTTTTTGTTATTTCCTAAGAAGCCTTGAAATGTTTTTCAAAACTTTCTGCCTTTTATTGTTGAACGAAATCTGATAAGGGAAATAAGATATCAAATCAATTAGAGAAAAGGAAATTAATAATAAAACCTATCCAAGAACATCGAGTATGGACTCAACAGAAAGTGGCCAAACCCGACCTTAAAAACTGTGAGAAATACCATAAAACGGTATAATAAGGATCTAGACTTAAATCCCCGACCAGGTTTAGGACGAAAAAGTAGATTCTACAGCCCTAAAAATGATTTTTTTTTTTTATTTTCACAAAGAAACCGGGGCTCTCCATTACAAAAGTGGCTAAAAAGGTAAATACTTCAAAGGCATCCGTGGAACGGGCAAAGAAGAAAAATGGACTTAAGTCATATGAAGTTCAGAAAGTTCCAGATAGAAACGCAGTGAAGAACAGGGAAGCCAGGAATTGAGGGAATATTTTTCAAAAATTTGAGTGTTGTATAATGGACGACGAGACTTACGTCTTAGGGAACTTTTCTCAGCTTCCAGGCCAAGAGTAACTTTTATCTCAATAAATTAACGTTTTCAAAACATATTTTTGTTTTTGATACTTTGCGACTTATGGACAAAAATTGATATGATATTGCAATATCAATTAGGATTTTATGGAGGTCTGCAGTTCCAGAGGTAAAATGTATCAATGGTCATCAATAATTTAGCAGTACTAGGTTTAGCAGTATTGGAATTTGTTTAATATGGAGTTTCATAGAAAGGATTTTTTTTAAGCAGGTATGAAGATAAAATCTATGTTTTATTTTTTCTAATCTCTGTTGACAGAGGAATGTACTTTATTTGATAGAAAAAAAAAATTGAATTGAATATAAAAATTGTAAAAATTTCATAGAAACCGGAACCTCTCTGTTAGTTTGTATAATGAAAAAAACTTACCGACACATAGATATTATCAATTCATTTTTTTATATTTATACTTACTCTTCCCATTTCCTTCAATTTGGTCAACATAACAACTATAGTTGAATTGTGCTCCCACAACATTCTCCAAAAATCTTCAGCTGTATCTTGAAGAGGACCCTGGGCTGCAATATATGCTGACTTGTAGCGATATCCATCTATAAAGCTGGCATTGACGTAGTCACTTCCCTCAACACCCGGAATTGGTGTTAAGAATACGCGGCTCGATTCATAGGGCAGAATATGAACTAGTCTATTTTTGTGCTTGTTACATGGTAAATTGGCAGTCACAAACTTCGAAGATTCCAATTTAACATTTGATAGTTTCTTAAATTCGATTTCCATCCCGGTGATATTTTCTCCAGGCTCTGTAACCAACAACTTTTGTAAGTGATTTGTGAGGTTTCGCGCTGGAATCTCTGTATTTCCACAAACAATTGCTTCCAAAATAGCATCATGGATGAAAATGTATTGGTCTTCGGTTTGAACCATGTAGTTTCGTTGTGCTCGCAAACAGGTGACGTGTCCGTATATGTCAATAATTTTTTCATGCTTCATACGCTCAAGCATTGAATCAATAACAATGTAACAACCGGTTCGACCAACTCCAGCTGAACAATGAACAACAACTGGACCAGATTCAATTGGAGTTAGCGAACGACATCTTCTAAGGAATTGTAAGAAAGGTGCTGGGTGATCGGGCACACCATGATCCGGCCAAGCTGTGAATTGTAATTGCTTGATTTCCCGGCGTTCTTGATAGTCCTTGTGACAAATTTGGAAGGTTCTTATACTATAAGTGGAGAGTTCCTGAGTTTCAGTTATTGTTACAAACAAATTGCCGTACGTTTCAGTTCCCCGGCTTGGCCAGTATTGATCACATTTAATTCGAGCTCTTTCTTCTAATCTAGTCATCATTACTATGGTGGCAGTCTTTTGCTCCCAGCACATTCTCCAGAAGTCTATAAATGTGTCTTGCAGAGGGCCTTGAGTAGCTATGTAGGCATTATGCTTTCTGTAGCCATCACAGAAATTTGCATTGATATAATCGGATCCAGTAGCACCAGGGAGCAAAGCTAGTTGAACACGACTATGGTCATAGGCAGTTACATTTGCATATCGATTTTTACTTTTATTATATTCGAGATTTGAGTGGTTCCATGTGAATTGTTGACCTGGTTCAATACTTTCATATTCCTGAGAAAATCTGAGATTGTCATTCGCTTTTAAATGTTCTATTTGGTTCGAGAATTCCGCAATTGAAATTGGAGGGTGACTAAGCATTCCAGGTGTCTGATTGTTTATTCTACGCATATCAACAGGGTCGCTTGGAGTAGGCCCGGCTCCTAAATCAGCTGCCATTAAGGGTCGAGTAACTGCTGCTTGATCAGGAGATTTACATGGTTGTCTTTTCCTACGAACTAAATAAATTATTACAAAAGATGTTGAGAGAAATAGAGCAGCAAAAACAGGAAGTATAACCCAAAACATTCCAGGCTCATCTTTATTCCTGTTTACTTCAACTTCTGGGTCACCTGGCCAGTTAGGGTCAGGTCTATGTGGTCTTTCACCAGGAGGGGCTTCCCTCATATCAAGGGAAAGGAATTCAGAAAACGGACTTGATGTATACAAATGCTTTTGTGGCGTATCTACAACAGCCCTTACGAAGATTCTGTATTTTTTCTCACGCTCTAATTTCCTGTTGGTAAAGTTGTGATAATCATCACCTGAGCCTAAATGGAATGTAAAAGGTATAGAACGTTGTGGGAACTTAGCGGCAATGTACGGTGCGTTTGGTCGATCCATCTTTCGACCAGGAAGTAGATCGTCAGTTAAGAATTGGTCAGGTTGCCTATGAAGATTTGATTTATCCTCAGGTACCACAACAAGAAAGTAATGCGATATTGGCCCGTATTCTTCAGATGCTTGTGGCAAAATTACTAAGATTTCTTCACCATTCACAACACCATAGAAATCTGGCTTAACCATCGGTTGTGGTGCAGCCATCTGGGTTGTAACGGTGATTTTAGTAGGGGGTCGGTATGAGTAATCGGAAGGAATTGCGCTAACATTGACGTTGTATGTTGTGAAAGGAGACAGTTCATTAATAGTAAATGTGCGTGTATGTTGGAGAAGAGTTATCTCTCGTTTTTGAACGATTTGTGTTTGCGAAAATCCTTGAGAATCAACAAATACTTTAGTAGCATCATACGTAATCATGTACTTAACGGGATTTAATCTAATCGGCGGTGACCAACTCAATGTCATCGAATGTGTGCTGACATCATGTGCTCTCAGATTCAAAGGAACATCTTCAGGTTTTATTTTAACGGTAACCTTTTCACTTAACCGTCCCAAGCCAGTTTTGAATTCGGCGGCTATAGCAACTGCATATTGTGCGAATTTTTCTAAGTTAACCAAATCTGCAGATTCAGTTAAACTGACAGTCTTACTATGCCATTCATCTAAATCTTCCACTGCAGTCATCGTATAAAAAATTTTGTATCCCATCAATTTTCCTCTGGATGGTACCTGCTCCCACCAAACTTCTGCAGTTTGTTCGGAGGTGGCTACAGCTTGTACAGACATAGGAGCTCTTCCCATATCTCTTTCAGTTTCAATTATCTTTTTTTCACTAAATGGTCCGGCTCCTTGCTTAGTATACGCTCTGATTCTGAAGACATATTCGGTATTCTCTTCTAAATTAGTGAATACAGCTTTGTGTCCGGAAGTGTTCCTTTCGGATCCTAGCCCATGATCTATTTTTTTGTGAAACTGAATATCGTATCGAAGAATTTGGCCATTTCTATGTTCTCTCAGAGGAGCATCCCATGTAATACAGACCACATCTGGTGTTTGGAAGCGATGCGAAATGTTCGATGGAGGTCCTGAGGGGATACCTTCGGGCGTTGATAGATATTTAACGGTCTCTTGACCAATTCCAACATGATTCATACCAGCAACTCTAAATTCATATTCTACACCTCTTTCCAAGTCATTTATTCTTTTGGTTGTAGTATGAGGTCCTTGGATTGATTCATCCTTCATAACATTATCTTTCACACCCCAACGAATTCGATATCCTTTAAGTTCCCCATATGTTTGTACAGGTCTTTCCCATTCAAGTTCAATTGTAACAGTAGGATCCCGTTCTAAAATTTTTACTCGGACAGCTGGTCGGATGGGAACACCTCCCGGCGTCTTAACTATAACAGCTGTACTCCTATCTCCATCACCTTTACGAGTCAATGCAGCTACTTGAATGGAGTATTTTGTGTCTGGTTGAAGACCTGAAACGTTGTATTGTAGAGCATCAACCACATCGAATTTTATTGGTTCATTATGATATCCTCCTTTGCCCTGTGATAAAAATGTTGTTGGTTTCAATTCCAATGGTTTACACACAGAGACTAATTATTATTTTCATTTGATTGTAAACATACCTCTTCCCTTGCTTCCTGAACATGAATGTGGTAACCACGAATGATACCATTTCGAGCTTTTTCTAGAGGTGGTTTCCATGTCACATGAATAGATGTGGAATTGAGTGGGGTGGCAATGACATCTTGTGGATCACCAGGCACTAAACAGGAAAAAAGAGAAGCAGAAATTCAATATTTATGTCAACGTTTGTTTAAATGACAGTCAAATTGTACATTTAAAACTACAATCTAGATTTCTCATTAGGTAGCCACAAAAACGGACAAGTACTCGTATGTTTTTGATAACTCATTTTTAGGTTATAAGCACAAAATTTAGGAAGGAGTTTTCCCTCCAGGTGTATGGTTACGTTTCCAAACAAAATTCTTAAAGCTAGTTTTAATAACGAAATAGGGGTTTTCGGGGAGTAGTTCATAATCATCAAAAAATAAAGATTCACATCACAAAAAATTGCTGAAAATGCATTATAAGTGGGGTTTCTTTGATACACTCAGAAGAAAACGCAAAATCAAAAAAATGGTGATGCAAAAAAAAGTTTCACTACTTTCAAAAATACATTAGTAGTATACAAAATGAAACAAGAATAGTAAATTTCGTTTCCTTCATAAAACTTCAAGATAACAACTCAAAAATATGTTAAAAATGTTAGAAGCATGGGAATTATATTATCAAAATGCAAAAATAAAAATGTGGCAATGTTCTTTTTTTTTAATAAAAAAATGATATCCTTTTGTTTCAGCTGCAAAGAAAAATCTGTGATTTTTCCACACAAAAAAAAGTAAAAGAAAATAGTTTGAAAAAAAAGTTGATAACATAATTCTATGGAAATATGTTGTTTAATTATTATTCAAAAATCAAAAACATTGTTATTCAGCAATTCGGTACTCACTCTTTTCATGTTTTACTGTAGTCCGATTTTCAAAAAAGTTATTCAAAAAATTCAGAAAAAAATTATTTTGATACGCAAAAATTGGTTTATGTGCCACAAAATGTTTAACAGTGCGGGACGGGCCATCAATTTCAAAAATATTTATTTTATGTAAAAAAGAGAAGAAATGTTTTGTTTATATTGACATCATTGTAATTGGCAGCAAAAAATTCAAAAAACAAAAATCAGAGAATCCGGCAGCATTAGAAGAAACATTTTTTTTAATGGTAGCATCAAAAATTAAAATTGCTACTTTGTTGTGGCCCACTCGCACATATTCTTAAGCAAAAAATTAATGGCACATTTTTGTGTTCGCTGGAAAAAAGCGGTGTTGTATTAGATAGATTGGTTGGCAGTAAAGGGCTTAACAGAAATGATTTCAAATGTTAATTCTATGTAGTTTCAGTGCTTATAATTTGTTTCAAGAATATGGGTGAACAGTCGATTAACATCTATATTCAAATTCAATAATTTTTGAAAAGCAATTTAGTTAAAATGAACGGAAGGATTAATAATGTCGAATAACGAAGGGTTTAAATATTGAGGTGATTGAGAATAATCGGTGGATTAGTCACCTGAAGTGTGTCAATCGTGAAAAAACCATAACTGCTAAAAACATGGGAAGAAAAAGAAAGTCTTTAAATTAAGGCATTTGTGTAGACGTATTTGTTTGCCGTGAGTTCAGTGATTTTTATTAATATTCTCATTAAATTTCTATATA
This sequence comes from Megaselia abdita, assembly GCA_001015175.1. Classification (NCBI taxonomy): domain Eukaryota; kingdom Metazoa; phylum Arthropoda; class Insecta; order Diptera; family Phoridae; genus Megaselia; species Megaselia abdita. The sequence continues at coordinate 22,190 of JXPG01005476.1, read as the reverse complement.
GCAATGCATTGTTTAGCAATTTCACAACATCGGACACTGTATCCTTTGTATAGACACGTCAAGAATTGGTATCCGGGATTCGGATAACTGTTTTTATTTATTTTTATGCATGGATTTGTATGATGCTATCCCGAACCAAACGCTTGATCAGTTTCTAGGTATTACCTGGTTAATTATGATGCCCTTATTGACTATTCACCCTCATGATACGATGACTACCAATTTATTTAATATAATCTAGACTAAACACCCACAAAAATCGATTTCGTTGGGGATTACTACATCGCACGGAGTATCTAGTTTTCTCCATTAAAAAGATTGTCAATAAAAGTAATCCCCAATAAATTAAACATTCTCGTATCCCCCTTCACTGCCAACACTCCATTTTTTTGTTCTTTTCTTGGATGAAAATAACAATTTCCACCATATCGTTTGATAAAAATTGAGTGATAATTTCGTTTTCAAGAAAATAAAAAAAAAAAACACAAAAAGAAAACCACAAAAAATGAAAACTTAGTGTTTCTTATGTTTTATGTGTAAATTATAAAATAGCACCTTTTTCCCTGAAGCTATCCTCCACAGTGTACTTCCATAATCTTATAGAAATTTCGAAGGAGGGGTGTTCAAAAACAGTAACGGGAAAGCTTTTCTGGGGGATTTAGTAAAAATTCATCAGAGATTAAAACAAATCACAAGCAACAGAGTGAAGTAGATGAATGAAAGATGAGAAGAAATGATGATCCCCTCAAGGATTCTCCAAAAATATGATGTTTTTCCTTTAAAATTTAAAGTAAGCAGGTGGGAGAAGGCGGGTAGGTTGGTAATTTCACCTGATTTTTAGCTGATTGAAGTTCATCAAGTAGAAAGTTTCTGGTACTTCTTCGTCTTGTATTCATCCTACCAACCTATACGTGTAGTAGAGAGCAATGCTTAGTTAATAATTCAGAAAGTGTTTTCATGCCAATATGCCAACATAATAATATTGTTTTTGTATTTTATACACTTCATTCTGCCATCTTCCTGTGTGAAAATCAGTAGTAGCTGGGAAACAAATGAGGGAAATGAGAGAGGTTTACATAGCAATATAAACCAAAGACAAATATTTGTTTAAAGTTTTTTTTCCAGAATAATATATTTTATGTTGATACTTTAGGAAAACATTCTGAGCAAAATTTGAAGCTACATCAATATTTAGTTTTCCATATAACTTCGTTGAGGTTAATTTAATTTAATGATTCTTTTTAGTAGTTTGTTAATATTTCACATACATACATTATGTTAATGACTAAACATTTAGGATACAGGAAATTCGCACCATCGTCAGGGTGCGTCGGAGGGCGGGTGTTCGCACTTTTTGTGTGTAGAAACTCGCACAACTGCGAATCTCTGCAAAAATACTTTAGTTTTAAACTTCGAAATACGTTGGAAAGCGAAAAAACAAATATAAAATTGATAGTATAGATCGGCTGTTATATTTTATAGGGTTCTAAGTTTATCGGGTGTCCCATACCATCCGTCCACCCATTTTTTATCAAATGAAAAGGGTATGTTTAAACTGCGCATTCAGATTCTACGGCCATACTTCAAATCTAAGTTTTTTTTTTCGAAATCGATCTCGTTTGTAGCCAAAATAACTTTTAAAATCCATACACACAAAACAAAATGACTCTTAAAATGCAAATGAAAAAATATTTGAAAACTTGTTCAAAACTCAGACTTTTTTTGTTGAATAAACTTTGAAAAAGTGAACTTTGGAAATATGAGTCAAGAATCAGTAGTTAATTTTAAATGAATCAAGACTTCAAAATATTGAATTAAAATTAAAAGAGATCTTTCGAAAGATAAGATAATACTTCCCAAGTAGAGTCCACTCAATCTCTCTATTCCCAGTATTTCTCAATCTTTTTTTGATGAATCATATCGATCTCTCTATTTAAAGTATTACTCTTCAATCGTTTTTTGATGAATCATATACGATCTCTCTATTTCAAGTATTCTTAAATAGTTTTTGAAGAATCAAATATTTGCTTCTTTATTTTAAGCGATGGATGTTCTTTACTTTTCAATTTCATGTCACTGAAATTGAAATACGGTTTTCAAATACGATTTTTAGGGTACTTTTTCAACGCAATATTTTCCAGTTTGATTCTCTTTTTCTTTGAATTTCTAGACTATTCGAAAATATCACCAATCGATGCATCATGGTCGATTTACTATATGTAGTTTTTTTTTGTTCGCCGCGCTAGCTACCTTATTTCGCCAGGAAATATGGGTGGACGGATGGTTTTGGATCGGCTGTCCCAGACAATATTTAATTGACTTTCATAGATTAGTAATGTAATAGGGTGGAAATTATTTTCGATCAAGAGACGCCGTATATCGAAAAAGTCTAGAGGTATAACATTGATTTTAACATCATAAAGATATTTAAAAATTGTAATGGAACTTTGGAGCTATTAATTGCAAGATAATATAATACTTTCAATCAATATATTTGTTTCGGTTTAGTAGTCTTTTAAAGACTAGAAATGTATTTTTATCAATGTAAGTAAAATAGACACCGATACTTTATCGTTACAGGATATTTTTAATGAATAAACTTTAAGGAAGAGTATCAATTTTGTAGTTGAATACTTAGTTATACAAAGGAGAACTTTTGTAAAAATGGAGAGAAGAATGGTAAATCACACAAAGAACAGGAGTCCTTTAAAAAAAAGGAGACAAACAAATATCTTAAAACCAAAGAATTTTATTAAAACAAAAACAAAAAGATATTAAGGACCAACAGAGCCATTTAAATTCTTGGAAAACCTATCCTGCTTACATTTTTTAAAATCTCAAAGTTTACTAGATATTTTCATAGTCAGTTTTAAAGAATAAATTTGGGTAAACACAACAATAAATAAAATATCCTAAAGGAAATATTGTGGGAAAATATCAAAAGCATGTCATAACAATATGATGCAATTAAGAACATATTTTTTCTCTCTGTAGATTTTCCTTAAATATGATAGCATTGTTGTTAATGACATTTAAGTTCCTGAAATACAAACCGACTATACACTTGCCTTAATCCGAAAAATATCCTCACACACACAAACTCTCTGTCTTCCATACACACGAACAAATCTACTTATTGTGAAAAAAATACTACAATTCTTGTGCTCATTAAATTGTGCTGCATTATTCAGAGTGCAGTATAAAATAATTTCATTAAAATAAATTCTATAATCCACGATTATATATCATCACACATCGGGAGTATTATATTGTGAATAAAAAGGATTTATTATTGAATACGGGTGAACTGAACATTGAATAAAAAGAGACGGTGCGCTGTGTTGTGCATAGTATACAGTGAACAGTGGTGATTAAAAATTACATTTATTCAATTTAAACCAAAAAATATGAAACTCAAACTATACAGTATACATAAATAAAGTGATGATGATGAAACAAGATCAAGTGCAACCGAGAATATGTCTCTTACGTGTCTGTTTCTTCATAAGGATTCCAATTTATTAATAAAAAGCTTTTCACACAAATATACGCTTTTTCTACTGTTAGTCAGGTGCTTGTGTGCTTATACTATTTCTGCCTTAAGGTGCTATTATTTTTGTGCATTTTGTTCATATAAATAAAACAAGTAAGTGTTGAGTGTAGAAAAAATGGAACAGAATTATATATATATATGGAAAAAACAAGAAAACAAGAAAGAATATAATAAAAGTGAGTGCATTTCCATGATATGCTATACGAGTGTCTCTTCAATTCCCAGACATTTCAATTATTTTAAAATGTATCAGGATGTTATGTTTTTCTCTTTTTTTTTTTTGCTGTGATGTTCGTATAATTGAAGTGAAAAGGCATTGAAGGTGGTGACACATAAAGTCTTTTATTCTTTGTGCGGTATTTAATTATAGTAATTGATAGTTTTATGTTGCATGTTTGTCTGTTGTCTTTCCACTTTTGAAGAAGAAAATTAATTTATCACCACACAATGAAGAAAACACAATCAACAACGATTGATAGAAATTAATTCAATTCCCAATCCAAATATTGAATGATATCGAGTGCTGTACAAAAATCTGAATTGCTTGTGCTTATATGCAACGAAATCGAACATACGAGTGCATTTTTGTAGTTTTATATATAAAGTGAATGGAAATTAAAAATAATAGTAAAAGAATTTTACAAAAAAATAATTACAGAAAATATTTATAAATTGTGCAAGTAAATGCAGGAATATTCTTTTTTTTTTTTTTGTAATATAAAAATTAATTATTTTGTTGAAAAATGCATGCAGTGCCATAAAATAAATAATAATTAAATCAAAATATTTGAAGTAATAAAGTGTGCAAATAATTTTGTTATCGGTGCGCCATAAATTTTTTGTGCCAATGTATTTATTTTTCTCTACAAAAAAGTTTTCGTTATAGAGACCAAAATCTTCATTCAAAATTCAAAATATTGGTTTAAAAAATTGTAAATGCGAGTGTTCCCAACACTAAAACAAAACATTAAAAATAATAACTACACGAAAAAAAGAAAATATTGCATTCAAAAATTTGTTTGTTTTGCATTAGCCAAAAATTGTATAATTTTGGTCCTGTTTTTCAAAAATATTGCTGCAAAAAATTTTATTTTTTTCACAAAAAAATGTTGCCGGACTCTTAAAATCTGTGAAATATGATCAAAATTCAAAAATTCATTATTTTGTTTAAAAGATTGACAAAACAAAAGATAAGTAATTGTTCGAAAATGGTGTGTGTTTCATGATTAAAACAGACTTTTTTCTTAAATCATAAAAAAACGAAATAAATATTGAAATAAATTATAAAAAATATGAAATGAACAAAAGAAAAAGAATATATTTTACATACCATCTTCATGTGTCTTGACCAAAATAGGATGAGACCTTGGTCCATCACCCACAGATGTTCCAGCCAGTACCCAAATTTTGTACTCGGTCCATCGCTTCAGTTCGTCAAGAATAATACTGGTGTTATTCAAAGTACTAACTGACGCTTCATTATCTAAACGACCACTCTCTACGAAAAACACTTTATAATAAATTATACGACCGTTTGAACGGTCAACGGGTGGTGGAGACCAAGATATTGCAATTGTTGTAGGACTTGTTGCTTCCGCTGTTATATTTCTTGGTGGAGCTCCCGGTACTATGAATATTTTCAATGTTTTTTTATAATTTGCAAAAAGTGATAAATCAAAAATAAAATGATGTTCCCGGTACATTCGGTTGGTTGATTTTTTTAGTAATCCAAATAATAATTGAACATAAAATGAAAATAAAAAAGAAAAACAAGAAAATATAAGATTAATATAATAAATAATAAAATTGATTTATGCAAAAGCTTTGTTAGTATAGAAAGAAGAAAGCTTGCAATATTTTGTTAGTAATTTGAAATTTGTTTTTACTTTCTAAATAACATTAATATTCAAATATCATTGAAATCCATGAAAATAAAATCGTTCCAGAGCTCCTTTGTCTCCTCTTATAACATTGAATGATGATTTCTTTTTTTACTTTTGTTTATTCTTCAGACAACAAATGTTATTGTAAATAAAATATTCAGATTTTCCTGGGAAATATTCCCATATTTATTCAAATAATATTCTATGAATTTGAATCCAATTGCTTATTTTGGCTAATACAATTCATAATTGAAAAATTTAAAGTAAATATACGAAAAAAGAGAAAAATTCTAATGTACAAACGAAGAGTGCTTCAATTTTTCTGTTCATAATGTACAATAAAAAAGAGAAAAAAGAAAATAATAAACATGCTCATAACATTATCATTTTCATCAATGGGGAAAAGGAGAGATAATAAAAGAAAAATAAACAGTGATACTTCCATAAACAAATATTTATACAAAAATATTCAACATAAAAATAATACAAAATAAATAAAAATAAAAAGAAGCAATCGAGCTCTGGTCCAAAAAATATACAACAAGTTTGGTACTTTCTTTATTCCTATACTTTTTTATTGAAAGATTATATAAAAACGTCCTTTAGATAAACCTACACCAAGAAACGTTAAAAATGAAACGACAAAAAAAAAAAAAAAA
>JXPG01005476.1:0-15948 GCA_001015175.1 Megaselia abdita | reverse complement strand
AAAAAAAAAAAAAAAAAAAACAATAATATGTAATATCTTTGCATAAACCAGGGAAGGAATACCATAATGAATATTTAGGTAAGTAAAGTACATAAAATAGGGAAAATAAACATAAATGTGATTTTATTAGGATTGGCAAATATAAAATTTGTGCATGTTGGTAATGATTGTATGAAAAATTTCACGAACTCTCATTTCANGATTCCTTTCTGTTCTGTAGAAAATGTATGTTTTGTAGCTCTCAAGAGCGAATATTCACCCGAATTTCCTTAAGAAGTTTGACATTATATTATGCTGGAAATGTTATGTGATGAATAATGTGGGCTATNCAAAAAAAAAAAAAAAAACAATAATATGTAATATCTTTGCATAAACCAGGGAAGGAATACCATAATGAATATTTAGGTAAGTAAAGTACATAAAATAGGGAAAATAAACATAAATGTGATTTTATTAGGATTGGCAAATATAAAATTTGTGCATGTTGGTAATGATTGTATGAAAAATTTCACGAACTCTCATTTCACATAACTCTTTTTTGAGAGTAATTGAACAAATACTTCCTATATGTTTAAATACAAGAAAAAATAACTAAATTTTTATTTGTATAAATCTCTTGAATATCCATTGGGAAATATAGAGCAAATAGAACTAATATCCTTTACTTTGAAAAAAGAAACGTTACATGAAACTTTACAGTATGATGGTGGTATTCGAAATAAAAACATTACTCTCAATATATGAAAAACCATTGGGATTAATGCAGCAAGCGAAGTGAACATTGTTTTAGTTGAAATATCCACATAATAAATAGAAACAGGATTTACAGAAAAAAATCAATTTTCAAAGGTTTTACAAATGTTCCCGAAGTCAACCATGTGGTTGAACTAAAATGTTTTTTATTATTTTCCAAATGCATAAACAAATCGAAGTCGGGATTTTTGAAGATGTAAACGATGGTAGTCCATATGAAATTGAAATATATTAATATATTTTGTAAATAAATTTTGATAGTAAATGCGTCAATAAAGAATTATTACTTCAAGCCACCTGCAAAACCACCGCTCGGGCTTTTCTTAAAATATATATTTTTGAAGACCATTTTATTACTGTTTGTTCTTTTTTAAAGACTTAAAGTAGCATTTTCGCTTTTCATTTCTGGTTTCAACATTTCATTATATGTTGTTCGTAAACTTCCAAATATTTAAGGATATTTCGTCATTGCTGCAGGATTTTTCCCAGTATAGGATAGGAGGTTATTACATTTTTTAATAGAAAAAACAATTATCGCAATAAACTTCCTTGTGAGCAGAAGAATGTTTTAAATTCAACACAATATCAACAACTCACGTAGAACCAGGAGGATTTGATGAATCGCGTAAGGCTTAGTATTTTAATAATTTTAGCTAATAATTCTCTATGTGAAAGCCAACAGTTTCAAGATTGTATTTATAAGCTTACAATATTAAATAATTTTTTACAAGGACTTTTCAATCATTAAGAAAAATCCAATTTAATAAATGCTTGATTCGTGATGAATTTAAAACATATATTCAGAATAAAAAATATACATTCTGACACTATTTGCCAAACCTTCATGATGGGGACAAGGGAATAAAAAGGAATGTAAAACAATGAATGTACAATTTAATTAAAAAATTCAATAAAAGTATAAAATTCATCTTTTTTCGTCAAAACATCCACGTAACGTACCAATAATAAAATCTCTACAATTTACATTTCCAAATAAAATCAAAACGGTAACGAGATGCAATAAAATATATATTATTTTTCTATGACAATAAAACGATCATCGATTTATTTTTGTTAATATAATATGAAAATCAAATTAATATCTTAAAATGTTGCAAGTGCTGTAAGTGCAGTTTCAATTCAATTTCTCATGCAATAAATACTTTTCAAACCACTCACTCATTCATCCGTCATCACACCTTAAATATAAAAATTCTTAAACCTGGATAAATATATTTCTTAAAAATAGGGAACGTATTGTGTGATTGTGAATGTTTTGTTTTGATTTTTGATGATTATGATTTTAGTAAGAGTTGTTTGGTTGTTAAGTGTATGAATTGACAATACTATCAACGTCATCATGTATATAAATGTGCAATGTTTGTTGTATTTGCGGTCGGGATTGCCGATGTCATGCAATAAAGTTAATATACCATAATAAATTGTTAAGTATAGTTGTAAATAGCTCTGTTATTGGTAATATACTTTTATTCATAACAAAAACGGATGTAGTTGAACAAATAGAAAATTAATTTCTGCGATAAATTGAAAATTGCATTCAAACGGAATCAAATGTTAATATTTTATTTAGGATATTTACAGAAATATATTTAAAATATTCGATGAAATGATGAATATTATTTGAAATAAAAGGCTTTTGTTTCATTAGTGTGTGAATATATTATGTCGAATGTAATTCACATGGGCTGATAATTTCGCTGATTAACTTATGTGCCGAGTTAAAAATTACTTCTTCATTAGCTTTTAATGTTGGAATAGAATAAATGAATCTAATTTTATTTAGGGATGCATAGTACTTTCACAAAATTGCCTGCACATTTAAATTTAATGAACTATTTTTCAGTTGTTTGACGAATTAAATTTATTAAACGCTGGGGGTTAAACCATTACATTAAATGTTACCAGAACTTTATTTAGTATATTAGGATAGGATAGCTATGTGGAAGAGTATAAAATATTTTCGCCTCAGTGAATATTTATTTTATTGCCGCAATGGCTTTTACCACTACATTTGGAGTTACTATAATACAGATTAGGGCAATGAATAAATAAGATGCTTTGAGAAAGACGGAGATCTACAAGTAATTAATGCATTTCATGAAAACTGTCTTATGATTTATAGCCTTGAGGGAAGGATGATAAAGGAATTTCAAAATAAATTTCTATTAATAATTTACATTATTTGTTTAAGATTGCTGTAAGGGTTGTTCAGTCGACAAAGAAGTTACTTAATGCTCTTACTCTAATAAAAAAGGTTTCAAAGTACTTTTTCTTGGAAAAGAAGAATTATAGTTCTTTCAATATTTCCATGACTTTTTTCCACCTCAACAGTATTAAAGGTTGCATTCGTTTTTATAATGTCCTTGCTGTATTTTTAGACGGAATAAATTTGTTTAGTTCTTTTGAATAAATAAATTGAAAGACTTTATTTTTTTTTTTTTGAATTGAACGGCTAAAAATTTTAATAACGCCTAAATTAAATATAAAAGCAATTAGGAGTGTTTCACGATAGTTAATGAAATACTTTGGAAATTTAATTGAGTGATCATATTTTGCAGTTGAAATTAAAAGAAATGCTTGAGCAGCTCTAGATGCAAATTATTTGTAAGTACAACAAAATACCGAAACCCAATAATCCCTCAGCCTTGGAACTGGGTAATCAATGGATATTCGAAGAGTTTATCCAGTAAAATAATTTATAAGCTGATTCTTTATACAAAACTCGAAAAATGGACTCCACTGTTTTCAGTGCACTGCACTTAAAGGCATAAATCTAAATGTTCAAAAATGATAAAGAGAACACAATATACATTTGAACCATTTCAGTACAAAGAAGGAAACATGTTAAAATGTAATAAATACAGTTTAAATAACAAGAACAACTTTAAAATAAAAATTGTTGCTCCAAAAAGTTTCGATTTTTCATGATGCCAGAAGGATGTTTCCCTTCTTAATTATATATATGTTAACATGAACTAACTTTAAAAGCAATAGTAAATTTAGTAGGTCAAAAAAGTATTAAATATAATCCGTTTTCAACTGTATGTGTAAGGTTTATTGCCTACCGATAAATTGAAAACCGAAAAAGCATTTTGCTGCTATAAGAAGACCAGCGCTCGGTCACATAAGGAAAGTGCTATGCAACAAATCCCTATCCTATTTTGAAGATAAAAGGATTAAAAATTCTCGTAGCACGCATAACATAAACGAAAAAGCATTTATGATTATGTCCGTTGCAGAAGACCATTTCTGTACAGCCCAGTCATCCGGTATACATTGTCGTAGAACCTTTAAAACGATTACAACCTAGTACTACATAGAGGAACAAGAGCGCAAAGAATCAATAAAAAATGGTTTTAAATCGCAGCGATGTTGTTTTTTTATTCGCTGCCAACAAATAATTGCTGATATGGTCGATTTGCTTAAAAAAGTAGTTCTACGTTACTAGTTTCTTTCCTGTGGAAATTCCGTCTTTTGTATTACATTAAATCGGTGTCTGTTCGTCTGAAATGAAAGTCAAACTGATGAACTCGCTTTTGGTTTTCTGCTTGCAAACACCCAGCAGGTGAAATCGAGAACTTGCTCTGTCCTCTTTCGATAAAAAGAGATTTCATTATAAGTCGGAGCAGGGTTATTATTTTTTGCGCAATGTACCATGTTTCAATATTTCTCATTCATACTTTATGATTTTGTACTTCTTGGTATAGGGGAAGCTCCTTTTTGTACGCGGAAATGCTTTAGAATTTAAAGTAGGTCGGCAATGCATCTTTTTAAAAAAGAAACGCTTGTAAAAATAATAAAATGATTCAAAGGAAGAAACAATAGAAAGTTGTTCAACTATTTTGTTAGTTGAGTTTTCCACATAGTTGGTGATTTACTCGTCGTTATTTTTCCGTGATTATTCCTTTAAAACACATCTGAGTAGGATTTTCACAATTTCTTTGCCAAATTGCATTACATTCTTCAAAAAATATAGTTTCACGGAAAACGAATGCGAACAAAAGAAAATTCCATGTCGGCCATGTTTTTTAAATAATTTCCAGTTAATTGGTTTATACGAGAATAATGCAACCCATTGAAGGTGCCAACGAGTTTTCGCTGATTCAACAATGGATGGATTCATCGAATTGAATTGATTAATGTTCCTTCGAATACGAGAACAATGAACTAAGAACATTTTGCTGTTGTTTAAACCATACTTTTAGGTAGATAACCGAAACTATTGAATTATTTTACTCTTAAATTATTTTATTTTAAATGTATGAAAATAATTTTCAAATTTCAAAGAAAAAATATATTAAAAATATACTTCTGCACAACCTAGCTTTAGCTTTTATTTAAATTCTTCCAGCGGGAGCAGTTCCTGTTTCAGATCACGGACGAAACCGTTTATTCCGTTTAAATGCAATTTCGACAATTTGTCGATTTATATTAATGTTTATTTTGGTAACAAAAATAACACAACACATCTATCGAGCTTGAACACAACAATACAAATAAATAAATAAAAAAAAAAAAAAAAACAGTATACATCGGAGTTGTAAAATTGTTACAAAAAGTCGTACATGTCATGTAAAAACATAAAAACGTAAACGAGACAACAAAATTCAAATGTATACTTTCTGTGGATCAGAACATCGTCCACAATGTGATTCCAATTCATTCTAAAATAATATAACAAGTGGAGAACCAAACCAAACCAAAATAAAAGAAGGAAAAAATCGCGCTGTATTTTGTCTCTTTATGAGGAGGATTTTCGTTTTAGGGGCCATCGAATGGAAAAGGATTTTTCTTTTCGTTTTCTTTACATTACCTGAATGTCCTGTAGCTGCTTTCTTTCTTTTTAAAAGATTAAATAACCGAAAGGAGCATGGGGATCTAGATGTATGGACTGGATGGATGGATAGAAAAAGAGAGGAGTTTAAGGAATAAATGGAATGAAATCCCTAAACAGTGGGTTGGTTGGATGTACGTATGTTTTGTGTTATACATTAAAATACTATGATATTGGAGGATAAAACAAGCATAGAATATAAAAACTACTACCAGGGATAACACTCTACTTTATAATATTATATCTTTACTAAACCACAAAATAGCGAGAGTAAATAGTTGTATATGTATATATAGTTTTTTTTTTAACTTTTTTGTCGGTCTGTATTATACAAAAGGACCAAGAAACGAAAAAGAGGACGAGAGTAATGCAAAGAAATATTTACTTTTAACTCACCATATTGTTTTGTACGGACGGGTATTGGTGGCGTTGTCGCTCCTTCTCCACGCTGAGAACGTGCTGCTAACCAAATATAGTACAATGTATCTGGATAAAGACCATCTAGTGTTGTTGATTCGGTATTTGGTATGCGTCTGTTGGGAAGGAAGATCAGAATGAAAGTTGAGATTTTTTAAGTGCTTCACTTCACTATATACATTTGTTGTGTTTGGTTTATATATGTGTGCATAAGGGAAAAGTAAGAATTTCATCATTTCCAAAAATTTTCAGTTCTTGGTGAATTGTGTTGTTGTATGCTGTGGGTATGTCATTTTTAATAGTATTCCCATCTTCTTTTGGTTTTATGTCGGAGTTTCTATCTGAAGAATCTGCTATGATAATTTATTGTACAATTCCATTTTATGGAGAAATGCAACTCAAAACAAAAAACAAAGCCATTTGAAGTTGATAATTTGTTTTCACAGGATTTTGTAAAACAGTTTAGTAACGGATACATTTAGAAGAGATTTCTAGGGAATAGTTGGTTACACGAGTCGATTAAGTTGTCAAAGTCTTCGAAAAAATCTACTTCGTGATAGAAAAATGCAGATTTTTTGGAACTATTAAACTATGACGTCTTTGAGACTTGTTTTTGGAGAATATATACTACTACTAAATCACACAACGAAGTGTAGCAGTGATATTAAGGAATGTTGACTTCATATGTTTTTACCAGCTGTTTTCTACATCAATGCTGCTAGCTTTCCTCTTTTTTAACGAGGGTGGCGAAAGGTATACCCGAACTCACACGAAAGAAAATGTCTTACAAAAAATTCTGAAGTGCGCACTGAGGATCGAATTCAGAATCGTCAGACCCGAAGGCGAGAAACCATTCAAATATAGGCAGTTTTGGCTGAATAGATTTTCAAAAATATCAAAATAGTTTTCGAGATTGTAAGTCTTGAGCATGGAATTGTGATAATTCAGTATCCAAACTTTTAATTTCTGATTTATTGTTGCCAGTATACCCGCGATGGGTCAGAATAAACTGATCCTCTATAAATAGTTATTGTGTTTGATTGCTAAAATGTTTACCACACGGAAAGAAAATGCATTCAAATGAAATTAATGAAGATTCTCTAAGAATATTCAAGAGAAAGTATTATTTCTAATGTTTATACTACTATGATAAGCGCTGGAGCTATCGAAACTCTGCACCATCCTGTTCACACAATTTATGATTATCGAAATTAACTCAAATCAGCTAACATAAAAGTGAAATATTCTTTGTTGAAATTACTCAATTGATGGAAGTAATATGATGAAAAATAACAGGTCATGGAGAGAACGAATTTTCCAAAGGGAATATTAGTAGTTGTTTCCACTTAAATTTAATTTCCGCTTCACATGGAATTAATGACATATACCAAAAATAAATCAATTTACAAAAATAATCCATTTTAAATAAATTGCCAATATCTTGTCACACAAACAACAACATAAAAAATTGCATAAAAACAGAGGAGGAAATTACATTAAAACAATTTACCTGTGATGATCCTGATTTGCATACGTATCATTCCAGTACAATTCATAATGTACGATGTTTTCACTGGAATGAGTTGGTTTTGACCATTGCAATGTGACAGCGGTCTCACCTATATCAGTAGCCCTAAAATTACTGGGCTGTGAGGGAACACCTGGATAGATAAACATATATGTAGACAAAGTACAAAGTATAATATAAATTAATTTTTCATTCATATTAATTAGTTATGTCAGAATATTTACCTTGTTGGGTTTTTACTTGTACTGGTGTGGACATAGGTCCAGCACCCATGGACGTAAAGGCTTGTACACGTATAGTATAAATTGCATGTGCTGTCAGCTCCGATATAGTTGTAAGTTCACTATTGTCAACCACTTGTGAATTCCATTGTTGTTCTGGTTGATTTGGATTAGTTGTATAGTATACCTTATAGCCCTGTAGATATGAATTGAAGGAAAATTGTTGTTGTACTCAAAAACAAACAAAGGAAAATATACATAAAGGAAAGGAGAAAAGCTTTTAATGAATTTAATCTTGACCATTAAGAAATTTGTACGTAATATTGCATTTGATTGCACTTACTATTAAATTTTACTTAACTTCTTCAGGCTGTTTACGTTATTCCCAATATTATTATAATGTTGTGCTTGTGTGAATTTTATTTCACTTACTATCGATAAACTTTTATGGTCAAAATAATATTATTATCTTTTAGTCTACTTATAAAAATGATGCCTATTGACATGATATGACTACACTATAATGAGNTAAATTTTACTTAACTTCTTCAGGCTGTTTACGTTATTCCCAATATTATTATAATGTTGTGCTTGTGTGAATTTTATTTCACTTACTATCGATAAACTTTTATGGTCAAAATAATATTATTATCTTTTAGTCTACTTATAAAAATGATGCCTAATCACAAAATTTAATTAGAACATATCATTCGCAGATATTCATCCTGTCTTCTTTTGAAAGCAATGCCAGACATTTCAGTCGACAATGCGATATTTAAACCAATAAAGGAAATTAGTTGAAAACTCCGGATATTGCCTGAGGTTTCAGATATAGAATCTCGTTATAGCATTGCTACAAACAGCTTTATTCATATGTTTATAATTAGCTCATATTATGTGAAATCTGTTAACTTTAATAATAGGAGTAATAACTATGTTTACCCTTTGAAGAAATTTTTATGTTTATCTTCTGTTAACATCTAGAATCACAAAGATTGTAAAATAATTATAGTAAGTCATACGTTTCTTTGGAATTGTTTTTTTTTTTTTTTTGGTTTAATCGATGTCACTTGGTTTTTAAAAAATGATACGAAATGCAACCAAAGCTAAATCAAACATGGATATTGAACTGTTCGAAACTATTTTCTTTTGGTGTCGAAAAATATACTTCTGCTATAATTTATTATATAAATATATTATTATAATATGTCTTTTGAACAAATCGCTGTTTATCTTAAAAAATTTAGTTACTCCATTTGAGTAACATACGGTTTTTTACTAAAATATCTTGTTATTATGTCCTTATGTATCGACGTCTGCAATAAATATTTCCCAAAAACATTTCCTTTTGACGAAAGATAATATATTTCAAGGTTTGCATTCTCAAATATCCTACAACTGTTCCTACATACTTATAATCTCGGCATATATGTAAGCAAGGGCTAATAACAAGATTTATTCATAACGTCGACTACAACCAATTAAGGATACATTTATGTTTTTAAAACATATGTGCCTCACATTTACATTCTAATTTAATGGGAAGATGGATATATGTATGTAGCAACACAATATTTATAAACAACTTACAGTTACTTGTCCATTGGGTGTCTCAGGTGGTTCCCACGTAATGACCATTGTTGATGAACTTAATGGACGAACTTGAACATTTCTCGGTGCACTCTCCATTTCTGTAAACAGTTTTATGTTAATGCCATTATGTAAAATACCATATGCTGTATAGCATGCAGGATTTGTGGTACTACATTATGCTTCGAGTTAGATTTCAGTTTGTATTAGTATAAGTGCAATTTAATTTTCATTTTCTGAAATGAAGTACTTTTTTGTTTAATAAAGGAATCATTCTTTGGATAAAATGTTGGTCTTGTTGTTTTGCTCATGCTATGCTGTACCAGTACCAGGAGGTAAGAGTAATAACATGAATCAATAATTCTTTGCATGTGCACTACATGGAAAGCAATTTACTTTATAGTTAAGAGCTTTTGAATTTTGAAGGAAGGATAGTTTTATACTTACTTGCACCTCCATAGGTATAATCACCTAATGGTAAGCGGGAAAAAGTAATCAATGTTAATTAATAAAAAACACACAAAATAGGAATAAAATAAAAAATATTGTGAAATATCAATGTATATATTGCTTGTGTTTCCGTTCTTTCTTCTTTTTTTAAATTCGATGCTTAATGTTTTATTGAGCTTTTGGAAATATTGAAGAAAATATGGATTGGTTTACACCGTAAACACTATATCATTTCAAATAAAAATGAAATACTAGAGAAACATTTTATAACAGAAAAGTCTGATGTTATAATAACATATTTATAGAATCTTTGATGAGTTAATACTTTTGCTATTTTAAAGTTTACAAAATATCGTACAATGTGAAAATTGAAAATATTGTTATCACTAGTGATGATGGAATGCCTGTAAACTTCCAGGAAATAAAGGTATTATTTATCAACAATATATGAAAAAAGAAAGTTGGGAAAAACTTGCTCTATTTATAAGAAAACACAACTATAGATGTTCCTTGGTATTCTACACGAAGTTGGTTTTTCGAAGTAAAAAAAAGTGACGGTAACACAACATTAACGAGACTACAAAAAAAAAAAAAAGAACTATAAATTCTACATTGTACACAATAAGCACATTAATTCCAATAAATTTAGTAATAAATTCCATAGTCAAAGGCATGTAAAAGAAAGATAAAAAATCCATGTAGTCAGAATGTTAATTTCGGTGGCATTAAATATTTACATAATGCTGTTAATGTTGTTACAACTATCAGCATGGAAATGTGTGAATATATAAGCAAACAGTAAAAAAACTTACCCATCTCACCAGTAGTACCGACTGCTGGAACCGATGGTGGTCCCCGCCCTATATTGTTCATGGCAATCACATAAAATTCATACTCCGTGTAGGGACTCAATCCTCTTACAACATAAAACATTGTAATAATACCGCTAATTTCACTGAAAGCCTACATTATTATGTAAGAAAAACCACAAATTATTTCATTTAGATCTTAATCCTTATGATAATGTTTACAACATAATAATTAACTAGAGGCTGGCAACATTATCATTATGAATGAAAGAGAATGAATATAAACATAATTATAATTACCTGATTTGCATTTTTCGGTTTATACTGGATAACGTAATACTGTAAGTCTTCCGGTCCTTTGTAAGACCATTCCAGTCGAACAGAAGTTGCGGTTACTTCGGAAATGGAGACATCTGTTGGAGCTGCGGGTAGAGCTGTGAGAGAAACAAAATTGAAAACAGTTCTTTTTGAACATAAACAAAGAACTAATTACATTGGACTTTCACTGAAGCAGTTTGTTCTATTTGGGCTAATGATGAAGATGCTACACATGTATAATTAGCACTTTGTTGAATATTTTTCAATTGTAAAATATTCTTGCCGATCGGGACCTCATTTTCAGGTGTTAAGTCTACATGGTCTTTCATCCATTTCACATGCGGCATAGGGGAACCAACTGCTATACAAGACAGGTTTAAATCGGCTCCCAACATTACTTCGTTCAACGGCTCAGGAGGACGGGAGAATGATGGAGGTACTCTTCTAACCTTAACATAAAGCTGAGCTTTAGAATGTTCAGTACCTACAGCATTTTCGGCAACACATTCATATTTTCCTTGATCTTCTTCACGACTGTTGTTTATGTGGAGATTACCTGTAAAGTTCAATGTAATGAAGAAGTGCGGTGAATGAGTTATGTGTAATAATGCCGACTCAATTAAAATGTGTGGCATATGTCGAATGTCAATTTTTGTGACTGAATCTTCATTCTAACTTTATTAAAACTAGCTTCTTAGAACTTATTTCCCCAAAGAATATTACTTTACGAATTTAAAAGCTTATACCAAAAGTAGGCAAAGCATAAGTTACCCGTTTAATAATACTAAAAACTTACCATCAGTAACTCTGAACCTTGGATTCCTCATATCCAATCTAACTTGATTAAGCATCCAATGAATGGTTGGTGTGGGACTCCCAGTAGCACTACATGGCAACATTGCCATCTGACCGACTTCAATGACACGTGTTTGCGGTGCGTGCGTAATAACAGGAAATCCAGGTGGAGTTTTGTCAGCTGAAGAGAGAGAAATTGAAAAGAAAATTCAAAAATCAATTGGCTTTTACGTATATTGGGTTAGTGAAACGCAATTTTCACAAAATGTTTCCCGTGGGTATTGTTTTGAGTAAATTGAATTTTACTCTGTTCTATTGGGAAAGGTTTCAAGCATTCAAGCTATTGCACTGTCCAATTTCAAAATGAAATATTAAATTCTTTTTTTATCTGTTCACAACGAATTTCTATTCTGCATCTGCATTTCTAGAACAAAAATGTTTCAATTTGAAATCCTAATAAATTTATTATTTTTTATCGGTTCAAACGTTACTACTGCAGAAACGAACGGTTTTATGTGTACAGCACATAAAAAATACTAGTTTAATAAAAAAATCACATTGACATCGTTTTCGATATTGCGGACGGAATATGTATAAAAAATTTACCTATACCATTGTGATGATGGCGGACAAATATGGA
Source organism: Megaselia abdita (assembly GCA_001015175.1). NCBI lineage: Eukaryota > Metazoa > Arthropoda > Insecta > Diptera > Phoridae > Megaselia > Megaselia abdita. The sequence continues at coordinate 3,572 of JXPG01005476.1, read as the reverse complement.
GGGCCAAATGGATTTAATTTAAAGTTTATTTTTCGATTCTATTTAAATTTAATGTGTTTGCTTTATTGTACGAAACCATTGTTGGTGAATTTTTAAGCAGTTGCTTATAAATATAAAATTCCATTATAATCTTTTTAGACTAACAACAAAAAAAAAACACTAAAAATATATAACTAAACAAAATTTAGTTAATTTTAATAGATAATACTTTTAAGAATTATTTAGAAAATTGTTCGGTGTTATTATATGTAAGACATATAAACATATTTCATGTATTAGTCCATAATACATATAACAGACTATTAATAATTAATAGCTAAATAAAATTGGAAAAGTTAATTACCTTCAAACACAGTTAGGGTGGCATCGGCAGATACAGCATCTCCAACACCATTTTCAGCAACACACTCATAAGGAGCATCGTCTCTTCCCGACCTAACTGGCTCAATTCTTAGAATAGAAATTCCATTAGAATCCAATATGCTATATCGACTTTGTGTTCCAGACACTTTTTTTCCATTTTTCCTCCATACTATTGATGGTTTCGGATCCCCATTAGCTGCACACTCAAAGCTTGCCACACTTCCCACTTTGACAGCCTGGCTTTGTGGTTTCTTGATAATTTGAGGTGGATCTGCACAAGGAGTAAATGCGAAAATTATATATAATAAATGTGATATAGTGCTTGTAAATCTCAAATTGCATTTGCAGCTATTTCCCATAAAGCTTCTTATTTTATTTGAGTTTTCGACTATTAAATTTTAAATATTGAAAATTCTTCTTCCACATTTACTCTGCCTTCCTTCTTTTAGTTTCCACATATCTTTCATTTTGGCTATATGCATGTCTGCTCTTCAGTTGTGTAGTGGAATTTACAATATTACTTTACCCTTTTATTCCTTGGATTCTGTGGAAATGACTTACGTGTTAAATAATGTATATAAGGAAAATCCGAAATATTTACATCTGGAGCACATATATAATTTTTTAAACATTTTTTGTAACGATTTTTTATTTCGGTTTTAAAATTTATTTATTTTTTTTTGTGTGGGAAAGGAAAGGATATTTTATGGGTTTTTAATAGAAAAACAAATTTAAGTTGAAAGCACATGAGTAATATATTTTACAATGAAACACTTAACATAAATTTCTTGTCAAACATAAATCAAAAACAAAACCTATATCCAACGCTAATACTACTAAAATTACAGCCTGAACGAGTGGCCAAGACATATAATTATATTCTGTGGGTATTTCTACCGATTAGAGTGATAAAAATCTATTTCTAGTTAATATTTTAATGGATTTTCAACCCCCTATAAATATTCTATCATCACCAATCACCATATAAACCATTCAAATGGAAATACAGCTGGCAGTTAGTAAATTGTTAGCAGGAACAGGAATATATAGTCGTAGCGAAGTAGATCCTGTTTAGTAAAAGCTTCCAACCAACCAACCTACCATCCATTCGTTCAGTCAGCGGAGGAAAGAACATGGATTATTATTATGAAATTCAATTTTCAATTCAATTTTATTGTTGGGGTCGAATGAAAACAAATATCAAACGCTAATCATCCTGTCAAGGATATAAAAAACAGAAATGAAATATACAACAGCACGAAGGCATGATATCCACTATACAGGGGTGTCCCCTTTATACTGTGTGTGAGGTCGGAGCACTTGTGGTAATTGATAATTTTATTCTATGCTACGAGGTACACACAGAAAAAGAATGCTTTTTTCTACACCAAAAGGTGTGAGGATTATGTTATGCTTTTTAGCTATAACTTTTGAGCTTCGAATATTTGTAAAGACTTTTTCGAAATATCACAGTTGAAAGAAAGCTTGACGTAGGTTGGAATGAAAATACCAAGATTCGTGGAAAAAATACAAGGGTCTCAAAATTGACCAATAATTAATATGATAATGCAATTTTCTTAAGTGTTGTGTCACGTATTTGTTTCTTGTTTTCTTGCACTAATTCCTTACTGTCTACACATATAGTTAAGTGAAAATACTCCTTACTATACGCCCATTATTTTCCAGGAAGCATGTTACATTTTTCACTCAATTTGCTATATTTTTTCTATGAACTGGTGTTTGATATAGCCACATTCTATAACACCATAGCACAAAGTAAAGAGGTGTGATAGTCGTTCTGTAAATCAAACTAAAACCATATACTGAAAAGGAAGAAAGAATGATATCGAGGAGAAATAACAATTATCGAGTACTTTCCCTCTGGCCGGATATGGCTGTCTGTTCTTTTTTGTTGTTCGTTTCTCACTATTATATCCAACCGACAAACCAATATATACTTCTATTGTCTAATGTCTGAAAAGTACAAAGTGAGTGGTTTATATACAGAGAAGGCGTTAGGAGAATGGTGGAACGAGAAGAGATGGATGAGTTTCATGTTAGGAGAAAAACAAAATGAAACTTTTAAAAGCAATTACTAGCGCCTACTTTGTAAATTTTCTCCTTTGTATTGTGAATGAATGTATGTATAACCGTTATTTCAGGTTGTTAGCGAAGTAATTTATTCAAATTATTGAAAACGCAGGCCTGAAACTAAAAATAATTATATCTTTTCGCTATGTACACTCTACAGCTAACTAACAACTAGATTTATAGTATGTTTTCCACTAGTTTATGTTTGGTAGGTTCGAGGAAAATAAAAAAGGAGCGAAATTTTCAGTTTGTTTTCACCTGTACAATTATCATATAATTTAAAGAAATGTTCACATGCAAAGTTTGCATTTGATTTTTTTAATGATGAATTTTCCATAATATGCAAATATACCTAACTACTTTCATATAGTTGCGTTTCTCACTTTGGTTTCTATCAGGATTAATGGTTTATTGCTATTGAAACTTCATTATTACTTTTTATATTAATAGCATTATGGTTGAACTAGATTTAGTTGAATAAATGGCTTGTTTTACCATTCATTCAGTTGCTCTGCCTGATTTCTGTTCTTATAAATTTATCATTATGATTAATTTTTGGTGTGGTTTTTTAAGCTTGGATTTTGGTGTTTCTTAGTTTTAATTTTTTGATAATTTTAATATTATTTATTGGTATTAAAGTTTGGTTTGTTGTTAACTACTCCGAAATGAGGACGGCACCATTTTCGATAACTGGTATTTCGAGGCTTTTCTGGTGATAGTTCATTGGCGTATCCCTTTTCAACCTATTCGTTTATTTTTGATGTGTAGGTTTCCTTGTAATTTTCGTCTTTCTCCATCTTCTTCTCAATGGATTCTAATTTTTTAACCACTTTCATATCGGCTCCTATTATTTTAGTAGTTTCTTCCAAAAATTGCATAGACAGTTTTTCTTCTTCAGATAGGGTTCATAGTATTTCTCGACAACCAAAGTTGTCACAGTTTATAACATTTTCGACTGTTGGAGATCTCGATGGTGGTGCAGATTTTATGAATGTTACTATCATCTCTTCTGGCTTCTGTTGGACCGTAAATCTTCCATCCAAGCTTAGTATTTGTTGCTTTTGCTTTTTTCTTTTGTCGGAAGAGGCACACACAAAATAATTTGTCTATAAATTTTG